>OMKZ01007368.1:27762-49523 GCA_900302535.1 Neoniphon sammara | reverse complement strand
AGGGTGAGGGGGTGGGGGGTAAATTACTGTAATTTTAGGAATACATTTTATGAAAATGTTTCATTTCCAATGAGGTCTAAGGTTCAACTGCACTGCAGGTCACAGTACATGTTGGATGTTGCAGTGACACATTCTTTGACACACTGACATGATCCAGCCTTCAAGCTGAGGCTGCATTTTCAATTTGGCTGTGTAACGTATACTTCTACATCATTGCTGTCAGATGAAAACCTCCAAAATGTCAAGGGTATTCATACACCTCAAGGTTGGAAATTTTTTTCAACCCATAAGAGACCATTTAATTCTTAAAATTTACAATTTTTAAGCCGGAATTATAAGGAATTCACACAAAACCAGCGGCGTTCTATTACACAAAACTTGGTTTATAGCTGCAGGCACAGGTGCTTCTCTATGCTGTCCACTGAAAGACCCATGGCTTACCCGTTCCAAGTCTTTGAAGTCCTCATCTAGTTTAGTTCCTTCTGCACCTCCAACTTTCTCACTTACCATCTAGACAGAGAGAGAGAGAGAGAGAGAGAGAGAGCGAATGACAGCAAATTATAAAATGCTGTTCAGATGATCCTCATCTGTTAACAATACTTGTTAGCATTGTAACAGCAAACAAGTGTAAGCCCGTTTGTTAAATTATACATTCACACCCCTGCTCTGCCACCATACACTCCATATAGAAGATCACTAAATGTACACACACTAAGGTCCTTGCCTTTAGCACTGTTCATGTGTTGAGTACCTTCACCCACATCATACCATATGCTCCCTGTACTACTAATCCTGCAATTTGTTTCTTATTCCACACTGGTCTCCTTTCCTTTCCTTTTACTCTACGTCTAAGTGACTTGTATTAACAGCAAAGTTGTCTACACTTCAGCTTGGACAACAAGTGACTATTTCTCATGTTCAAGTTGGAAACTAAAGTAACAGACAAGTGTGATAACAGCCCTGACATGACACAAAGAAGAACAACATGTATGGTGTTACGCAATCTCTTTTCTGTTTGTACTGTGCTGCATGCAAAAATGTTGAAGTTACTCCATTACTTCTGTGATCCCTTTCTGGAGGGGGTATTTCAATAAAAATGATATTCCACAACTAAAACAGACTAAAACAGTTTAATTGGAAGCACATGTATTTCCATGTGAGATCACTCAGCATGTTTATAGGTCACAGTGGAAGGACAGCCAACAGTCTCATTTTTGTGCATGTAAAAAATTGTTTTTGTGCATCCTTACAGTTTAATTCCTTTAATTCTTAGCAGGGTTTCTGCTGGCATTTTAGAGGTTTGGGTGGCAACATCACGTGTGGATTTGAAACACATATAGGAAATTTCAATGGCAAAAAATAGGCTTTTTGAACCCACCCAAGAGTACTGTGTAAGGATTAGTCACCACTGGTACTCACGAAGCACTGATGTTAAGATGTTTTAAGAAGACACACAAAATAACATATCCTACAAATACTTGGGCATTGACAAGGGCAACCCTCGCTTACCATAAAAGTCTTCAAACAAACTCCTTTATACTTTAATATGTCTTTGTAGCCCCCTTTGTAGCATCCATTCCCTGGCCTTATTCTCTGTCATGTGTAATCATATGAGGGCTGCAGTGGTCTCTGACTAAACTACAAAAGAGAAAGAAAAGAAAAAAACACGAAAACAACAGCAGCAAGCTGTGTGGACAAATGTGTACTCCTGCAGCACAGCAACAAACACTCTGCTGCCCAGACAGTCAGTGCCAAGGCAAACATTTAACCACACTGGACTCACGTCTTCCCTGTGTACAGGCCTAAATGTGTCAGTGCTGTTGCAGGTCACTGGAATTAGTTGCAACTGATGTTCTGGCTGTGTAATGGGTTTGTACTGCTGTAACATAAGGTAAAGGTAATTCAAATCCTGAATTGCTGCATCCTAAAGCCACATGGTTCAATCACCATGGCTCTCTCCAAATGGAAGGGGCAGAAAAACAACTTCCAACTTGACCAGCAGGTTAACAAAACATGGCAGCAACAGCAGTCCTTCGTTGCAGAATAAACGGTTGGCCTACTAACAATCCTGATGTTAATCTTTCATTGGTTAGTCCTACAGCATGAACAGCGACAGCAAGTCAAACTCTCATTAGACAGTTTTATGAAAAACTGCGAGAAGAGCCCTGGGATAGGGATAAATGTTTAAGCACTGCACTAAAGCTCTGAATTTTATTCTGTAGTGTACTAGTTGCTCCCGAAACATTTGAGCGACAGCATCCTGGGTAACATTAAAACTTTCACTGAAATACCATTATACATGTTAACAACCTGTGATTCCTAGAACAGTTTTGACTGGACTGAATAAGATTTAAATCCACATATATTTTTAAGATCTGGCCTACATTATATGGGCATATATAATTTGACCTGAAGGAATATGCATCATAACTATTGACAAAAGAAAACCTCTTAAAGTAAGCTAATCAATGTGGCACAAAATCCTACTATCAATAAAAGCAAGAGAGCTTGGCTACAGGATCTTTTCAGGTGGAGTCTCTCACTGAACTAATAACACACATCGGCTGGCAGAGAAAACATTAAGAGCTGTTGGATTAACTTTTTTACCCTGTTTCTTCCTTTGTTCTCAGTCCATGTTTATTATACAGACACTTCCTAGTCATTTCTAATAAGAGACTACTCTTTTCTTGCATTTCTCCTGTTCCTGAAGAAATCCCTGTGGATTCAACAAATCCACTAATCCATGACAGAATAGTATGTCTGAGTAGTTTTTAGTTCCTGTCTTTAATAAGACAGAACATTTTTATGAGGATTGATGGAATTGTAAAGATATTTTGAGTTTGACTGACAATAGACAGTTAAGAATAGCATGATGGCTAAGTGACAAGACAGTAAATGAATTTGATGTGTAATCATTAAATATGACATCAGGATTTATTATTAAGATTATTTGATAGAATTTATTCATCTACCACCTGGAGGTTTCCGCATACAATCATCACCAAAAGAAAATGAATCAAATCATAGTAAAACTAGCATTGCAGTTTGGGAATATGAATATGAATATGTATCGTGTTTTGATACTCAGTCTATCTTCAGGATACAATGTTGAATTTGTGTCATAGAGCAAAAACATGTGACAGAAACGGTGGATATCACAAGTACAGATACGTTCACAACTCTCAGCTTACTTAATTTCTGCAAACAGAACTGAGGTTGGATAACCTTTCAGTCCATGGCCCTATTTTTTTTCTTGGCAATACTAACCTATAATGGTACTGTCATATAAGTGACAGGGGATAATAAAGACATTTCATTTAAACTAAGTCCAATTTAAACTGTAGCTATTTGTAAAATGACTCACTAAACTCGGATGCTAGCCGGTTCTGATTTTGTGAGACACGCAATGTGTATGAATAATCTGTGACCCACCAAAGTGTTGCAATGCATTCTGTCTTCTGCTAGTGAAAATATCAAACTTTCATTTCTGTGTAACATCTCAACTGAATGGAGTGAAAAAACACATCAGAGAAGTTATCTTTCGGAAATAAAAAAACAAAACAAAACATTATTGGTGTAAAACGGTGTATAATACTGCACACTGAATGAGTATCAAATCCATTATATTTTTAAATATAATGAAAATGGGAATTGGTTAAGTAAATAAATAAATAAAAATTCCAATTACAGCATTATTTGATGAAATCAAAGGCTACCCAAACTCATGCACTGTTTTAGAGGAATGGCTTGAAGAATAAAAAGGCCCAGATCATTGCTGCAAGATGAGTTATGCAGATAACTGTGACTAGCAAACAGTCTAATGCAGATGCATGCTGTGTTATGAGGTGGCATATGAATATCAATTGGTGAGCATCAAATGGTGAGGAAGGCCATGTGATGTTCATTCTGTTATGTTTTGCTCCCACAAAACAAGATCTGTAGAGCTGTAGCATAAATGTCAGTTATGATTAAAGCTATTGGTCATAATAACTGCAAGCCTGAATGATGAAAGGAGAAAGGAAAGGACACATTGATTTTGAAAGCAAGCATTAAGACAGAAAAATACTTATTCTGCTACAGACAGATAACACTCTAAGATTCCTTGTTAAGAAAAAATGAATCACATCATAAAAAAGATGGCTATGAGAAATGCAAACTATGTCACACTGTATAAGGATTCAGCTTGATGCAGAAAGAGAGCTGTGACACCACTTTCCAGAGGAAATGAGATAAATCTAATCTAACATAAAGCCAAAGTGTGATAGTAATCAGCTGCTTCTTTGACAATACATTAGATACTGACAGGCATCTGCATTGTGTAACATTACCTAAACAGCTGATAAAATGAACTGCCAATTCAACAAAACATAAGCAAAACCCTGATGCCTCTAGAGAGCAACTTTTGGAGAGGCTAGTGCGGTGGTCCTCAACCTGTTGATCTGTCCTACCAGGGGTTAAATGATTTATAGAATGTGAAATAATATATACAGTATGATATAATATTTAGAATTTAGGTGATAAATAGTTAAGTATTGCTTTGTTTTGGGTGTTGTAATGACCAATAATCACTTCATGAAATAAACTTCACAACCTGCGTGATTGTTCTGACCACAAAGGCTACTGCTGTAATTCCTAAAAAGCATTTGAAAACAACTCAGTCACCAGATAACACTCTTAACCAAACGCATAAGAAAATAACACCCCTAGTTTTCCCTCAAATCTAGGCTACATGAACAGGTAGTAGAGGCCATTCTCAGGTAAACATTAACTTTAGGGCTAGATACAGTGGGATCACGGTATGGACCGTTCTATATGAGAAGACAAATGAGCACATCAGACTTTTGTCACCACTGTCATCCATTCCCATTAACATACCTAGAACTTCTTTGTGTGATTTATGAGTATGTGTGCCTGTAGGCAGCATGCTGTTTGTGTCTGACATTTGAGGTTTTGATGATGTATAGTGAGAGGAATTCTCTCAAAGACAAAGAAAAGGGAACGAGAGACAGTAAGAGAGGAAAATAAGGATGTGCAGGGTCCAGAGCACAGATATCCATTTTGCAGCCAACTTCCTGCATACCTCAAGAGGAGAAAATATGAGTAATGTGCTGTAGCAGGGCATAAGAAAAATTATTTCTGTAATTTGGCTGAGCTGCCATGTGCTCACACACTGTCAAAGCCCTGCATCATGGCAAGCATAACCTCAGTTAAGGAGTCTAATGAACACAAGTGCCTTGCAGAGGGCGGGACATCATATTTCTTCTGTCAAGTGTTATTGACTCATGGAGTTCTGGCAAGAACAGCAACTGCATTGCAGTCAAATAAAGGGAACGCTCGCTCTCTGTCCTCTGCATCACTCCTTCACCTCACTCACAAGCAGTATGTTCTTTATCTCCTTCATACATCTTCAATAATCATTAGACTTTTTCCTCACAGTCCAGACAAGCAGTACCAACATGACAGCTTCTCAATCTTGTTTTTTTTCCCCTCCCTAACAGGGAAAAACAGGGATCTGAGTTCATTCCTGACAGGAAGCTGGGGCAGTAACCAAATGTCTTTCCTGCTGAGATCAGCAGGGACAGGAAGAAAGAGACTCAAAAGTCTTTTAATCGTCCACCCCCATGACTGAAAGCAGGCCTTGGACTG
The DNA here is from genome assembly GCA_900302535.1 of Neoniphon sammara. Lineage (NCBI taxonomy): Eukaryota > Metazoa > Chordata > Actinopteri > Holocentriformes > Holocentridae > Neoniphon > Neoniphon sammara. The sequence continues at coordinate 43,877 of OMKZ01007368.1, read as the reverse complement.
AAAATTAAAAACATCCACCAAGGTTCTGACATGTTTGTCAATAAAATCGTATGACTTTTAGATTTACGTAAGTACGGCATTTTAGACCCAGTTTGACTAAACTCGTGTCAACGTCTCAGCATTGATTCGACATGATAAACAAAAAGACTAAAACCGAAACACTGCTAGAAAACTGATAAATTGGTAACATTAGAGCTTCGTGTTTAATGCACAATTTTGAGCATGTTCACATGAATTTCAGAACCGCAAGTGTTACTTTCTTGACCAGTCCATACTTAGTAACTTTTTCGTGTATTTTTGACTGTGGGAACCCTGATTCACACAGAGAAAGTCTGCAACGCAAACAGGGCTACAGTGTTGCCCCAGGGTGTGTAGTCAAGAATCTGAGCTGGGCTAACTAAACTACAAATGTAACGGTCAACAATGCTAAAGTAATGTTGACTGCCACTCGGCACGCCAAGTAGTTACAATGCCGTTACACTGCTTTTTAGGTTAACTGGCTAACACTAACAACCTACTATCTTTCCGCAGATAAAAAACGCATTGAAACTTTAGCAGCTGGAAAAGACCATATTGTGACTACTATTTTCCTGAAAATAACGAACATTTTGCTAGACAACAATGCTTAAGTAGCTCATTTTTTGTTTAAAACAGATACCATGGGGTAACTAGCTTGCTGCTTTTGCGCTATGCTTCTGTAATTACACGTAGTCACAGTATCAGCAGGCTAGTAACGTTAGCTAGCTAACTTACCCACTTGCTAATGTTGCTAAATGAGGTTAGCTGGCTAACGATAGCCGAAAGTTGATAGAAGAAAAGTTTTTGCAAACCTGGCTGGCTTTATAAAACTGTTTCTTCAAGCCCGCTACAGACATCTTGAAGCCGGACTGCCTTAAACTTCCGAAGAAGGCGAATTACGATGCAATTAGAGTGAGCCTGTTAGCGATATAGTTTGTTAGAAAAGGGACCAGAGCAGAAAATTGAGGAGGAATCATAGGACTGCACAGACGTCGCTCCAGGTCGGGACACGCCAAGTGATTTTCAACTGACCACGTCTACGTCGAGGATGGTTCACACCATCATAACCATTAACAGTTCAAAATCTGCGAAATCAAGCGAACTTATACCCTCAACTTCTGGTAAACGAATTACTCAAACATAAACACTCTGATCTAAATCCGTGTGTTGTACAAATCACTAATACTGCACAAGGCACTTTGAAGAAATCACTTTCCCCAGTTTACAGAAGCTGAATTCATTAGTTAGGGCACACTGCCTCCTGGCGGATAAAGGAGGCACACACCCATGTGTTTGCTGCAGGTCCCAATACAGGCCAGGGTCCCTATGGAAAAAGTGGTTGTTCCCAAACCTTTAAATGTCAAGGACCCTCAGGTAGATTAAACCACACAAAACAAGTGTGTCCCATCTAAGAACTGCATCTACGAAAGTTTTAGTTGTCTCTGTACCGCAGGAGAGGGAGAAAACAGCGGAGAGAGTGAAACTTCTGATCATAGAGATAATTTGTTGTAAAGTGAGTTCAGTAAGAAAAAGAAATTAAATGAACTCCCTATTTGACCGTGGATTCCCAGGAACTACTATAGTTAAGGACCCTTAGGGATATTTGGTCCCTGTTTTGGCAACCACAACCTTAAGCCTGCTAGCTACCATGGGGTGGCAATAATGTACTGCATTTTCCCAGTGCAGGTTGTCTTCATCTTGTCCTTTTATGGGACCTGGAATGACAGACAGGCCCCAAGGCAGTAAAGGCCACAAAGTTTGAAATGCAAAGATTTAAGATCCTGCAGGCCCTCCTGCTTGTTCTGCTATGTGTAAAAGTACAAAATAAGACTTAACATTGTTTGAGTCCAATCAAAACAAAGTCAAAAGACACCCTGAATATTAACTTTACTTCATGATATCATATGATGTAGCTGTGTGATGTCATTGGTAATCAATTGGTCATAAATCATCCATTTATGAATGTCATCTACAAGGAAGCTAAAAGAAGTTCATTATTTTCTATCACAGTATAACTGTTTTCTTTATGACCCATCATGATACTGACTCAAAAAATAAAATTTCAAAGCAGACAAAATGCAATTTATGCAGAATAAATAAATAAATGAGTAAATAAATAAATAAATAGCTTTCAAACTCTTAATTTGACCTAGTTGCATTTCCAAACTGCATGAGGCTGCAATTATTTTATTAAGGTGTTGGCTGGACTCCTGAGTACGCATTTTGATACTGAGCCCAGAATTATTTGGCCAATGAATTAAACTGCACATTATTTTAAAAATGTGCTGAAAAATTACAATATTAAAAATGTGTCCTACAGTCTACTGCAGTTTATATCACACTTGCAATATAACCACTAGCAAAATGACCACAATATTATTTGTCAATATTGTGCAGTCATAGAATTGATAAGAGAGGTGCCGAATATGGTCCATATGTGAATTGTGTATTGTTGACCCAAGTTAACACTGTGTACTATTGACTGAACAGGACAGGAAAAAATGCCATTTCACTAACAATCCTGGCATAAACTAATGGACTGAATTTAAGAACTAGTTTAATGTTTCTCACAGTCATGGTTTGGATTAAGATTATTTCTCAGAAAAAATTATGCACTCTAAATACATATGCACAGTGGTTTGGATTAAATTAATATTAATCAGTAAATTAGCTCATACTTGTGGTATTGATTTTTACAGCACTTCTGGTTCATCTTTACAAAATTTGGAAGGCATTAGGTTTCAACAGAACTTAAAGAAATAACAAAACTAAACAACTTTACTGTAAAAAGAACTTTATTACATTCTTAAATCCACATATTGTATCCCCATTGTACATCAATAACACTTTACTGTGTTAATAGCCTCTTAGGCTTTATATCCATAACATATCATAAATTATTTCTTATTAAAATCTATATTGATTCAATAATAATAATCTTAAAATAGAGTGAAAATATCATAAACAGAAGGATCATGACAAAAGAGAAACCTTTAGGGAGACATCTTTAAAAATGCTCTTTAAAAAAATGGATTACATCTCTCCAAGACAAAAATGACACTAAACTGATGGAAACAGTACAGATAAGGAAAAAAAATGAAGAAACAAAAGATCACAACAAAACCAACACATAAGGTTCAGAGATTAAAATCCATCTTTTATATTCATTATGCATTTTTTTCCTATTTCTTCTATGACTCAAACTCAAAAGTCCTGCAATAATGATATCAGGGTAAAATCTTTGATACTTCTGTGATCAAACATTCACAAGAACATGTACTGTACACAGTGATCAAGGTTTTAAGGTCTTCTATCTCGGTGCAAGGTGTCTTGCTAGACTAACTGAAGACACTGTCGAACTGAGAGCCCAGCTATCTCCCTGAGTAACTCTAAGCGGAAATGTAAGTGCAAATCTAAAGAACTGCTCCCAAAACATGCATCAGTAGGGACACTTAATGGGCAGCTTTTAGGTCTGCAAAATTACATATTTCTTTTGAAACCAACATGTTTAACATTCTAGGACTCTAAACACAAAGCAACACACTTTGTTACAATCTTATTCTGCCATAGAAACTGTCATCCCCTCCTGTCAGTTAATACTTGATCTGTGTAAAAGTTGTCTGTATATTTGTTTTGCTAAAAGTAGCGTTATGTCTTGTGCTGAATGGTTAACTGTACATTTGTGCTGGAGTGCTTATGAAATCTAATAAACCATCATATGGGCCAACAAGGACCCACTAAACTGAGAATGGGAAAGACATTATTGCACAATCCCACCATGCAAATATCTTAAGCACCCAGAAAAGGTTTATCCCCCTTCATAATAGCTATGTAAGATCATAGAGTATGGAGAACAGCACTGTTCCAGCAGTGCAAACTGAAGCTATGATATATTAAATAGAACCAGAAATCTAAGGTCTGTAATGTGATTGTCTGTTTATACTAAAGATATCAATGATAACAATGTTCTCTCCGATCAATCTATTAATTTCCAGCAGCTTGTTTAAAGATACCAGTAGAATGGCATTGTAGCCTTTTAGAAATCCAATATGTCCCCCTACTTTGAAAAAAACAAGTGAAATAGTTTCTTCTGGACACACCCTTGCCTCTCTCTCTCCAGAGACCTGAGTTGTGATAGATCTCTATCTATGCAAGGCTTCCTGGATCTGAAGGAATGAACTTACTGGAAGCTATTCTCAGTCAGAAAACCCCCTTATATTGACAACCGGCATTGTTCTCAATATAAGTAAACCAATAGAATGTTGTTCTGAGAGATCTGAGTCTGCTCTTGTCTTCTGTCCAGGTTTAAAAGAGGGGAATGATACATTTGTTTATCTCTATCCTTCAAAGTTCACCACAAATTATTATTATGAAGAAGTACACTAATGTATGTAAAAAATACTAACTCAGGGGGGTAGCTGATGGCTCTGTCAACCCTTTGCTGTGCCATATAGTGTTTAAAGAGGGTGAGGTAGTAAGGGAGTGGGGTTAGGAATAGAGGACCTAATTCGGTAATAAGAACACCTTCGCTGGCTGTGAGAGCGCAAATCACCTGAGCCCAAAACAACGAGACTAGGGGAAGAAAGTCAATCCCCTTAAATAATATCATCATCCACCTGTCCACCCTCCATTCTTTGCCTTTCATCCGTGTAGGTTGGGAGTATGGTAAAGTGTTTCTCTGGACTTGCTCTTGCATTTTAACATTTACTCTCAGTTCCTCCCAGCATGCTTTTCTTTACTCCCAAAACCACTTGGCCCCACTGGTTCTCAAAGTGCCAAAGGTGTGGATGACGACACTTTTGAGAGGAGCTGGCTGAGGTGAGAAGGTACCAGCAGCTCCTCCAAGTGAGCGCACAGCTTCACAGTGGTCAGCTTCCCCGCACCTTCCTTATAAGCAGCTTGTCTAAAGTTGGAGGGTGTATCGTCCATTTCTGACTGTTCAAAGAGAGGCTTGACAGTCGTCTGTCTTTGAGCGCAATCCTGTAAAGTCTCATGCCAAGAGTGTTCATTTTGCATTCGAACAAGGACTCATAAGTGCTAATCATCCACGGATTTTCATTTTAGCAAGGTCAATCGTTCCATCCCAGAACCCCAAGGTATGGTCAGGCAGTATCTGTCTGAGAGACCTGAGAACAATTACTACATTACCATTATTTATTTTTTCCCCCAATTCTCTCTCCCCCTCATTCTCTACATGGATTCATAACTACTCTTATCTTTCATGATTATATAGGTGTATGTATATAAAAAAAGGAACATCTGAAAATACTTTCACAATACTTCTGTGATTCTTCACTCTCGTTCTCTCTTTCTAAGTGGCATTTGCAAAGGGAAAGGGTATTGGGACTGAGGTCGTTGATTGCATTAAAAAAATAAAGAGCTCACAAATATCAGTGTCTGAGGGTGTGCTGGTAAAAATACCTACAAAGATCAGCGTAAGTGCTATGCTTTGTGCTGTGTGTGTGTGCAAGAGTTTGAAGGTGCATGGAGCCAGACACTTTGGGTGTTTGCCCATGATCTGCACAGTTTAAAAATCCTGCCTATTTGTGAGTTTGATCATGGTCCCTTTCAACAGTTTGCTCGTGAGATACAAAACTGCAAAGTATGGGCGCTACCAAAAATATTAACTGGAAAAAAGCACTGTTACTACAATGAGAACTGAAACAGGCATCATTACAGCACATCTCCACAAAATGGGTCACGGTTATAAGTATGTACATTCTATATCAAGCCTAGGGCTGTACTGAGCGGTTTAGGGAAGAAGGGGTACATTCAAAAATAGCTTACAGGAACTGTGAGAACAGGAAAAGAAGTCAAACTTATTCTAGAGAGGAATTCAACTTGATGGGAGGTTTAAGGTCACCTCATAGAAAAATATTTTTGAGAATACAAATTATGAAGGCTACTATATTATCATTTCTTTGAACTCCCTATAAAAATAATTAGGTAGCATGCACTGAGTACCCCGCAGCACCTAGCGTTAAGATAAAGTTAAACAGACTGGCTTGTAGGGCAGTGTAAGATACTCCATATGGGTGGGAGTTCAGAGGTGAGAGGAGTGTGTCCTAAAGTGTAGCGTGCACGATTGTCACTGAGCTGCTGGTTGGTTTTGCTTCTGCTGGTTGCCACATTTCTCTCTCCCTCCCTAAACCTCGACATCTGTATGTGAATGGCTCTCTTTCACCAAACAGCATTAGCCCTCAGTGGAGTCTGGGAAGGTGATTTCACTACCAAAAACCTCCCTATACAGAGGGGGGAAGGTGTATGCTGTCTCGGGGTGAACCAGACGGAAAAACTCCAGTTTGTCGATGTGGAGGTTGCAAATGGACTTCATTATGGGAAGTTTAGACACCATCTGAGAGGGAAAGACAGAAAAGAAGGGAAAATATGTGATTTTTTTTCTGTTTTCATTTGCAGGATCAAGGAAAATTTGCTTTAAAGCCACAATTCCTCTGAAAAAAGTTATAACAAGTAATGAAATGATGGTCATGGCCTCTTTATTTAAATGTTCAAGTTCAAAGTTTATTACAAATGCATTATGGCATAATCAGAGGAAATAAGATACTTTTAAGAGAAAGTCTAGGGAGCGCTTAACAAAATCCTTAAATTAAGATGAGAAGCATTACCAGACCACCATCATGTTACTTAAATACAGCAAATTTTTACAGCAGTGCTCTGAGCTCTGTACCTTGGCCAGTTTCTCCTCTGATGAGCCATCTCTTTGTAGGCAGCGCTGCAGAGCCATGTAGACCTTTTCCTGCAACTTCTGAATCTTCTGGGTGTCTGTCAACCAGGGTCGGTCTGAAAGGAGGGGGCGGTGACAGTGGGTCATTTACTTAATATCACTTTGTGAATATTCATACTAACATCAAATTTGAACGGAACTAGTCCATACTAATAACTGATAAGATTTATGATGTTTAAATATCTACGAGAACAAATTTAGCGAAGCATTAACACAAGGCCTGCACTTTCAAGAGACCAACTGCATCCAATCTGGTGGCCATCTGAGGTATGCTGTATCAATTCAGCACAAGGGAAAAAACTGTGGTGGGGAAAAGTGAAGTTCCTAAGTCTGATGCAGAATCCAGATATCAGTCTCCCTAATAATGACTACACCATTCAGTCAGTGGAATCTCATTCCCAAGTTTCTTGGTGGGCTAGGAACGGGTGGGTGGTTTTCTGGTGGGTTAGGAACAGCAACTCACCTGGTGAAAGCAGCACAGCAGCGCTGAAGAGAGCCATCTCTTCTTCAGACATCTGAACACGGCTCAGGCTTTTTGCCAAGTCAAACACTGCAGTAACAAGGTCATCGCAGCCTAGGGGGAAGAAGGGAGATAAACAATGCCGTCATCAAAACTACAACTACTGACTGTGTTGATTCTGACACTGAATATGGAAACAGATGAAAAGTTGATCTAAAATCTGCATGAGAGGTCTGAACCAAAAGATGGGCTTATGGCTGCTGCTGAGGTTAGCAGAAGTACATGCATTGATTTAGCTCTGATTTAAGTGTAGTGCAGAGAGAGACAGAGAGAAAAAGAAGAACTCACCAAGAGCTTTGAAGAGTTGAGGACTGGCAAACTTTCCATCGAAGAGCAGTGTATTATTGATGGGGTTGTAGGCCCGACACATACGGATCAGGAGAACATCCATGCAGCCTGAGGACCATAAAGAGACCACAGACATGTTAAGCGGTGAGCAAAGATATGATTTATATTTATAGATAATTCATTTTACAGCTAATCCTCGATGTATATGCATGCTGACATCATGTACATTTAAGCTGATAAATACATTGTGAAAGACATTAGCATTATCTGGCACCACAAAGTAAAGCAAGCAAGCAAAGTGACTGTGGTGTAACATGACCATAGATTCAAGATCTGGGGTGTGATCTGTTGTGACAGTGGACAACTGACCTGCTTTGAGGAGGATAATCTGATCGTTCTGACAGAGGTCCATGAAGCCTGTGATGCGCTTGGCAAACTCTACCACATACTGGATTGCATTGGTGATGTGAATGGCACATTGTTGCCACATCACCTCTGCAGACTGAGAGAAAAAACAAGAAAGGCAGAGAATTGTGAGAATTGGTTGTTATGAGAGTTTTTCAATCTTAAAATAACAGACATTGTATCCTAATATTCCCTACTGACTGTATTCCAACTTGTCAATAACAACCAGAGTTCATTCCGTCTGGGGATAACAATGACTTGCTAAACTGAACTACGATTCTGCTACATCTCTCCTAGAGATATGACCAACAACCTTGAGAGTCGAATGCTGAGACAGAAAGTCTAGCAGCCAATGTGTGATAATAATATTGGATTGGTTTCACAAACACCATCGCAAGAACTCACAAGTGATAAAGAAGGTACATCTTTTATTGTATTTATGTGAACTTTTTCTTGATTTTTGCTCAGTGTTAAAAAAAAAAAAAGAAACAACTAAAAAGTAAATTATATAACTCAACAACTAATAGGGCATAAGAAGCCAAAATACAGCAAAGGAAAAATAGATTTTAAGGAATTTGTGTGTGATTGCTGTAATTTCTTGTTGATAAATTTAGATTACACAGAGCAATTACAGTGATTGGATGTTCGATATTATAAATTAGGGTGGTGGAGAACTGCAACAAATTTCTGTAGCATTTCAGTCTTCCTGAACATCCTCCATTCTTGTGCATTTACAGAAATGAGGCTCTCCTGTCATGTTTGTGCAATGCAATATAACAATAGTTTTGTGTGCAAGAAAGTCATCTGTACCTTGGTCTGGTATGAGCGCGTCTCTTCAGGGTTGTACAGAGTCCATGCCAATCTCTTCAGCTCCTCTGTGCTGTACTGGCTGGTCTCAATATGGGATTTCACCACACTCTGGGTTATACGCTCTGCACAAGGGTAAACATTTCTTAGTTTTCTCCAAATATCATCAGATTCTATTTCTTCTGTGGCAAAAACACCATATGGCGGGTACATTTTTTGTGTGTGTGTGTGTGTGTCTTTGTTTTGTTTATTTCCTCCTATTTTTTTAGGTATGTTATATGAGATACATATTATATTTGATATCAACTGAAGATTAAAATATAGAATGGTAATTCTTATCGTACTGTATGATCTTCCACTAACAATCAAAGTAAAGCAGTGTTGGATTTCTACTGACCTATCTCAAGAAGGGAACAGCCTTCAGGCATGGGGTTGATGATGGCATGTGAGAAGAGCCCAGAGTCATGCAGCAGCTGGTACTCATGCTTGATACTGTGGTTGCCGTCTACGAAATCCAAGTTGGTCTGTTCTGGTGAACTCTGAGAGGATGAGCTGCTGCCTGCGCTGCCGCCCAGCATCTCCAGGTTACAGTATTCCCCACCTGCACCCTCTGGGGTCAGCGGCAGGTCAAAAAGCAGGCCCTCCGGCAGTGTGGTGATGTCATCCAGGTCACTAAGCGCACCGCTAGAGCCTCGGCTGTAGGTGCGGCCATGGACGGCCAATTCACCGCTTTCCTCACGTGCACCGCCTCCAACACACTCCTGGGACTGTTGGTGCTTCTGGACCTCAGCGTACAGGCTGTCACGCTGCTTTTTGGACATACGACCAAACTTCACCGCTGTAACAAGTAATGAAGCATTTTAACAATTAAGGAACTATGACATGAGTCAAAATGATTATGGTGATTTAAGCAAAACTGAAAGACAGACAGTCAGATATAAATAGAAGATAAAATCTCTTATGAACTCACCATCGCGGCTCATGCCCAGAGCGAGGCATTTCTGCAGTCGGCAGTGCTGACAGCGGTTACGGTTGGTCCGGTCAATTAGACAGTTCCTCTGTCGTGAGCAGGAATACATGGCATTGTTCTGCTGGCTGCGTCGAAAGAAACCCTAGATACATCAACACAAACACAATACATTTATTAAACTCAGCATGACACTGAATGACCCTGATGATAACTAAACCTTGAAGCTCCAAAAGAATCAGATGACTGCAAGAAATGGCAGAAAAACTTATCTGCCATAATTTCTAAAAGTAATGAAGTTGATTGACAATAGGTCACCTTGCAGCCTTCACAGGTGATGACACCATAGTGGATCCCTGATGATTTGTCCCCACAGATCTTACAGGGAATCACCTCTATTTGAGCTGGAGGGGTAACAAGAAAGAGAGAGAGAAAATAATCAGTGAAATCTGTATTACTACAGGGTGCAGAAAGTAAGGTAGTGAGTTAGTTATAACATTAAACCTGAAGGGTAGGATGATTTAAAATTCTGCAGCTTGAAATAGAGTCAATAACTGCAGGATAAGTGAATACTAGTCGTCATAACACTGTGGATGTTTCTGTCATATGCCATAATTCTCCACTGCAAGTCAGATGATGCAACACTGTGATGAAATTATTATCAGCTGCTGTTGCAAGACACATAAATACAAAGAAAACAGCTAAAACAGGCAGCAAACAGTGCTGCCAACAAGGAAACACTGTTCTGAACGCAGTCCGGCAGTATTATGATAAGGAAGTATGTTGTGTGCCTGTTACCGAAAATTATCATTTGTTTCCTTGACCTATCATAGCCAGTAAAACACCTCAGTCATGTAAAATGAGAAGGGCAGCATATAATAAATCAATATTTATTTTATATTTTATTTTTATATTTTATATTTTTATTATATTTTAAACAGCCCTGATTTTGAAGATTCATTCCATAACCTTGGATATAATACTAAACAGTGCAATTAGACTCACTGAATTTCATTCATGTTCTTAAAACACATTGCATCCATGCATTACAAGGTATGAATTTCATGTCATAAGATGTCGCTGTCATGAAGTTGCAGAATCATGGATAAAGGAGAAAAAAGGGAAGAACACAATGCATCCCCTAACCAATAAATAAAAAACTGTATTTATTATACACCTTACATCATGTCTTCAGTGTGAATGGCTGAGCCTTCTTATCCAGGAACAGCCTGTTCTTTTCATTATGTTGTTTATCTAAGTAGCTGGGCCTCCTCAAGCCCAGAATAGCAGGTCAATTGCATTAACTGAGGCCCAGAGTGATAAAGTTTCACCAGCTCTCTGTCCCTCCTCCTCCAGGGTGAACGAAATGTTAGCAGGTTAACAAAGGCCTACTGCTTCTGCCGCTTCCAAGCTGTCTGTATCTGGCAACTCTTAATAACAACTGCAATTGATTGTTGCTGTTTATCTGCAGGATTTGATTTGGCTCAGGCTGCAGGGGTTTGCCAAACAATTCTTAAACTACTTTTCTTGGGTGGAACGGAGTATTAGGTAACCTGTAAATTGCAGCAACTGTATTAACTGGCCTTCAATTTGCTGTTTCATAAAAGCTCTTTTGTGAACTACTCACAACTAACCAATCACACAAGTCACTCTGTGGGTGAGTAGATATGCGTCACACACTGAGGCAAAGCAAATGAGGTTAGTAACTAGCATAACCCTGAAAATCACAATTTAGGGAATAAAAGCTGAAAGAGAAGGTAAGGAGCCCGTTTTCCTTCAGCTAGGAAATGAATATTAGTTTTTTGAGCACCGTGGGTGACATATTTGAGCGTTTCCGTTGGATAGAATTCCTACTGACCTATGAAGAGCAACGAGAAGAAATAAATAAATAAAGGGCAATGGAAAAAACCCTCTCTCTCTCACTGCCTTCATTGCTCCCCCTCCCCTCACCCTGTTATATAACTGCCGTCTGGCCGCATTCCATGAACACACTCATTCAAAGGAGGTTGTCTTGGCAACGCCGTGACAATCCTCCCTCGCCCCTCTCTGCTTCCATTGGCTGCTGGGGAGGCGGCTTTGTCTCTGACTCGTCATCTCACCTGCCAGTCAGCTGAGCGGCACAGTCAGGCTGAGAGCAGGAGCTGTTCCACTGACACAGTTTCCCATTCAGCAAAGGGGGAGGTGCTTTGGGTGACCGCCTTGCAAGGGACGCAATCTGATTTCTTGTGGGTTTTAAGGTGGAACCAAATCTGACTGGCTCTGAGCGAACGGTTGGTGAAGGGAGGAGCTCTGTCTTGGTTCTGAGAAAACAATCTAAGGCTTCATTACTGAAAGATTGATGGCAACCTTACACTGGTGGGGTAACACAGGATATTTTACAGCTTGCATAACATCTGGAAATATTTTCAAAAACATCTAGTACAGTAAGCTGCAGAAGGGGGCGAAGAAGCAACTAATGGTACCTCCCAACTTGTTGCAGCATGTCAAGTATTTGAGTGAAATTTCAGCCGTGTTCAAGCCAGACCATAAATCTATTTATACTTTGGTGCAGTTGGTTGGCAGAGATCCTTTCTGCAGCTCTGGTCTATTATCAACACAAAGCTTGAGCAAGTCAAAGTTACATAAATCATCACATAACATTTTATCACATGACAACTCTGTGACACATATAAAGTGGATGACTAATCAATTTCAAAAGAATGTTTCTCACATGCAGAGTGCACTTCTTCGGTGTAAATAACAGATGTTAGGTACTCTGTGTTGAGGTAGCTGATGTGAAATAAAATCTCTAACCATTTATTCTGATAATTTATTCTGTGAATGTTCTGAACTTCAGATGATTTGGTCAGTGGGTCAAACATGTTTGTTTTGGTGGGTGTGAAGGCAAATCATTGCACTTCATGGGTGTGAAGAATGATGCCTTTAGTCCCATCAGCTATATTTATAACAGCACTAATGGGCTTTGTTCTAAGATTTTTTTTTCTTCAAGCTCCTATTCAAGGAGGAAAAACACCCTCTGTGTGTGTGTGTGTGTGTGTGTGTGTGTGTGTGTGAGTGCTGTTCACATCTGATGAAAGAACTCCATGCCTGTTTTCATATAAAATGTAATCACATTTGTTTTGAAAAGGTATAGCTGTGTTGTGTATCTTAATTTGGGTCAGTGAATACCATTTAGCTATGTAATTGAGCCATAACCAATATACATATAAAAGTGACAAAAGAGTAAGTCAGTACACCTTAGGTAAGTTTTACCTATGCTGTCATTATGAAAGATCCTTACTCTCGTAATTTGAAAGAAAATTCAGTGTGACTGTTACGAGAACTCAGTCGAGCATCTCAGCGTAGTAAAGCAGTGCTTGGCTAAGTGAGAAACACTCTGCGCCTTCCAACTCATATCTGGTGATTTCAGATTTCAGTTTTCTGTGTCAGTCAGTCAGCGTGTCAGTCAGTCAATCTCTGTTGGTCAGCACTTTCCCCTACAGTGCTGTAAAACCCTTGGCTACAGAGACTTTGCTCTCTCTTCCCAGCTAATCAAACAGAGTCCCAAGGTCGTATTTACCGTGTACTTTACATTTACGTGCCATGTTGTATACTTAACCTACATTACATTGGATTTCTAAAGGTTGGAAGATGTAATTTGTATAGCACATGAAATATATTGTGCAACGCACCATTACATTATCAGCAAAAAGGCAACTGCAGGCTCAAAACTGGCAGTTAGTATGTTCTTGTCTTTAGGGCCTCAGCTAGCACCTGTTCTCTAAAACACCATGTAGACAACTTTCTGTCCCCGCTTGACATTGACCTATCTACAGAATGCAGATAGTGTAATATTGGGGTCACCCTAACTTCAAACTCTTTGATAAATATGCACTAGAGGATTTCATAATACCTCAGCATAAGTAACAGTAATAGAACGAGATGCATTAATTAAAAAACAGTGCTGGCCAGTGGCAAATCTATGATGCATCTTGCATTTGTTCTGCAGCAGCTGTGGATGTGTTTTTTTGTTTTGAAAAGTAGCCCTGGATAGGAACTCTCTTATAAACATGCATGAAAAATAATTGAATTGCAAACAGTTTGTCTTCAAAAAATAAAATATAGTGCAGGAGGTCTGCAATAAAAAGTTGAACTTATACAATGTGTAATTGGGAGGTAGAGGACTAGAGTTGGCATTTTAGCAGAAGAGAAATCTTGGAATCTTGGACTAAATGCCTCTTTTCATTTTTTTTCACAATGATGTTATTTTAGATGTTACGCTTAATTTTTATGTAGGTGGAACATTTCTGAGATTCCACGATGAATTTCTCTTTTCCATTGTTTGACTGTTTGTTTTTTCTTTTTTTTCTTTGACATAGTACAAAGTATTGAGAGATAATGATCGACTATTCTGTCGTTTGGTCATGCACATCAGTCACTCTGTTTCGTTCCAACTGCGCATCATCACCATGCACGTATGCACCACGTGCATTCTTACATAAATCACACACTAGAAAGAAAGCAAAATGATACAACTTCATATACCAACTACGTTTAAGTTTGCACTGCCTCCTACTTTATGCCCTTCTGTCAATGAATGGGAAATTGGTACTGACACTTTAGTTTAGTTTTATTATTAATTTACACTATTAATAATAAAAAATATTAATTTGGTTGCTTGAGATGAAATTAGGCTAAGTGAACTCAACACAGTTATTACAAGCTATTACAAGTTAGCGTGATCATCCCTGTGAGTAAGACTTAATATTCTGCATACCAAGGTCCTCTTTTTACCCCTTTTCCTTAACAAAAAAACCCCAAACCAAAACAAAACAAAACAAAAAAAAAAACACACTTCCTCAACAACTGCCATGCCTGCCAAGAAACTAGGCCTCAAATTCTGTGCTTCTCTAATCCCCTACCATTGATCAAACAAGATAAAGTGCGCTGACTTGATCCTGCTTTGTATGTCGCTTCTTGCCCAAAACCCAACAGGGCCTCGACAACACAAGCACAACCAGACTCAAGAATTCAGCTCACAGCATGTAATTTTCTGTGCTGCTCTGAACCACAAGAACAAATTTAAGAACATGTTACAGCAATCACAGCTACCTAAAATCAAACAGAATCTATTTATGCTTTTTTAGCTCTCTTAGCCCCATGTAGCCTTGGAAAAATATGGCCTATCAGTCTGGCTGTGCCTTAAAAACTATTAAGGCCAAACAACTGTTAAAGGAACAAAATGTTATCTTAATGTAGTACGCATCTCAAGTAGTCATAATAATCACAAGGCCACAGATCCACTCACTTTACTAACACTGTAATGCGCAAGGCAGGTAAAGAGTTAAGCGGAGTGGAATCTTAACATCCAGCTGTCAGATAGAAGGGGCACCTTGACACATACTGTAGCTCACTGTGAACTTCCTCAGGGCCTAACAGAGAGATAGTGGCTTTGAGCCTGACCTCAGCACAGCAGTGTCCTTGGAGAATAGAAAGCAGCCTTTTTACAGTGCAGCCACCTTTGATCCTGGGCAAACCGTGCTAACACAATCTCAGACTATAAGGCTGCAGCATATCAGTGACATAGTGCTGGTCCTGATCCAATTTAAACAGGAGGCAGAAAACCTGTGACTGATTTATTGGTGTTTATTTATTTCAGCGTTTTACATCATACCTGCCTGGCATGTGATTATGCAGCACTTTGCAAAATAACAGATTAACACGCACAGCCTGAAAATGCACTGATATTTTGAAGGAGAGCTTATTTTCTGCCACAGCACACTGTGGCAGGTCTTGTTGCTTATATTGTCCATTCCTTTCTATCCATTATCCATTAATAGTTTTGCAGTTTCAACAAGAAAAACAACTCGGAATCGTGTCACATTGTTACAAAATCAAGTTGGCAAGCCGTGGTTGACCAGTAAAACGAGGTGACATACATTCTGGTTGATGTAAGCAACCTTAGCTGACAGAGGAAACTGAGCTTAATGGTGCCCTGCTGCGCCTCAGGGTGAATGTGGGCTTGCTGTGCCCATATCCTGCTCCTCTCTCAGAGCGGTGCACTGCGCTGACATCAATACAGCACAAAACAGGGCATTTATTAATTGATAAACCTAGTTTCACTTTACATCTAAGAATAAAAACAGATATATCAGTATTTTTATTATTAGTAACGAAATATATATGTTCAGCCACAACAAAACTTCATGTTAAACTAAATGCATGGACTCCACTAGTAATGTTTATCTCTCATGGCAACTTGAATCAAACTGAAATCAAGCTCTTCCAGTTAGGCTGAGATCCACCATGCCAAGGTGGCGTATCCTACCCTGTCAACCGATTTCATTTTTTATAATTAATTGTCTAAGCAGTGACGACAGACCTCA
>OMKZ01007368.1:15060-26010 GCA_900302535.1 Neoniphon sammara | reverse complement strand
ATTCCCTGTGGCAATATTGTAGCAATAATATGTTGATACTTTGGCTCGGATATAAACTGCGATAAGGTCACTACTCAACCATGTCAATATTATTGAGTAAACACTGCGTTCAATTTTATAGTCAGTGTAGTGCTGTGGTGCATTTGATAAACAAGGAATAAAGCAAAAATAAGAAGCACCCATATATCAGAGGCAGAAACCTTGTGGGCTCATTTGGTTACACTACAAGAAAAACAAATGTGATTATTTAAATTATTCCCTCTTTGAAGTAAATATATTTGGGTTCCTCAGTGGCAATATCTCTTCAATTAAACAGCCACATCTTCGAGCAGAGGAACCACTATGCTGTCAGTTTTTCTTTAGATAGATGAGGTAGTTGCAACATTGTAAGAACACTAGATTATATCACCGGATTAGTAAACCCTATACCTGGTGAGTTATATTGTGTTACGATGCTGTTGTGCTGTGCTCTTTTTGCTGACCTCTTCTGTTGTATTCCAGTCTATGTTTGGACACTTAAAGCAGAGAGAAAAGCTTTTCAAACAAAAACATGCAGTAAATTAAAGTAAGACTTGGTGCAAATCTCTCTCAAGATATATGCATATAACATTTTTGTCCCAAAATACTCTTTCTTTCTTTTTAATTTATTGTTTCTCTGGGTATAGCTCAATTCTCTTTGTGGTGTTTTACTGTCAATGAGAGAGAGGGAACAGACAAATCTAGTGACTTTGGCACAGTGTAGCCTGTAACACAGGCCAAAACCAATAATAATAGTGCTGATGAAAATAGTTGAATTTTGAGCGTGGGTAAGATGAAGAGTTTATGATGTAACTTAGGCACAGTTATGAAATGAAGAGAGAGATTATGGTAAGTAGGTTAGTAGAGCAGCGCTAGAGCCTGCACACCCCTCCTCTCCCTTTTTGTTTTCCTCTGAGCGTTCTTCTCTCTCTCTCTCTCTCTCTCTCTCTCTCTCTCTCTCTCTCTCTCTCCTAAATCATAGCTAAATCAATGCTCATATTTCTATTAACCTCTGCATCACCCCTGTACCCATCTGTGTGTTCAGACTGCTTTCATTGTTCTCCCATTTTTCTTCCTTGCACTTCTTTACCTTTTTTTTATATATATTTCTCTTTTGGTCCTGCTTCTTCTTCTCTGCAATTTCTCAACACTACAAAACCCATTAAGACCTAAAGACAAAGCAATAACACATTGTTTCTTCCTGAATGCACAGTTTAAAAATACCATCTTGGGAAAGGTGCTGGAAGAGTTTCTGCTTTATTATATTCTCTGCTGTAAACTTCCCCTTCCTCCCATTTAGCTGGTTTGCTTAGTGTGATGATTTCCTTCCTGATCCTCATCTGCCAACTCTCTCAGTTTATATTATGGCCTTCAACTTGCTCCTCTTTCACTATGTAGCAGCCACACGTCTATCCGGTGTTCGCACACATCGTCACTGACCCCCTGACCTCGAATCTTATGTAACCATGGCAATACCCAAATTAGAACATAGAGAATGGAAAGAGGGGAGGGGCTTAGCTTCACATACAAGCACGTAGGCCTCAACCAGCTTTCCAGATTAAGGCAGATAGAATGAGCGTGCATGTGTGTGCGTGTACGTGTGTGTGTGTGTGTGTGTGTGTGTGTGTGTGTGTAGTAGGGGTGGAGTAGGAGAGATGGATAGAGACTTAAGGAAGACATCAAACCCTAACGCTAACAGAAAGACTGTCAGAACAGTGGTGGTGACGACACACGAGGAAAGGCGGACTGCATGCTCAGACAAAGTATGGTGCACGAAGGCAGCAACGAGAAGCCTCTTCCCTACGGTGGATAAAACCCAGTATACTGAGAGGATTATTTTAGGATCCAGCTCTGGCTTCCATAATCCTCTCGCCTCTCCTCTCCTCTCCACTCCTCTCCCTCATCCTGCTAAACCCTCTCTCCTCTCCTCTTTCAAATGCCCACTAATCTCTCTCTCTGACTCTCTATGGGGCTGTAATCTGGTTTGTACCTATCTTTCACCTGTACCAGCTTCACATCAATAGGTCAGTGTGCCATGTACTACAGGATGCTTCATGTTACTTCTTATACTTTGTTCCCCTCTCCTTCATAACCTGAGGGTTGTCCTGACTAGGGCTTGAACAGTATTGGTTTTTGAAGGCTGATATCAGCACCAGTACTTTCAGGATAAAGTTGTCAATAGCAAACAAACAAACAAACAAACAAAAAACACATGTTCAGAAGTGTATTCTTAGCAGGGTGTAAAATTGGCTGAAACAGCATTAAATTATGTGATACTACAATTCTTCATTGATACCCATGCAGCTTGAATTGTTTTTAATTTGTTGTCAACTCACTTATATCTCCCAGAGCAGGTTTAACCCAGTGCCCCTGTTCAGTGGTACGGGAAACTCTGGGATACATTAGGCCTTTAAAGTCCCAATGGCATTTTGACCATTTGACTTCCATGTTTCCTGTTGAAAAAAGAAATACATCAATGAGAAACATAACTCTGGGAGGGATCGTTCAAAAGTGTAAACCAGGATATCACTTATGGAGAGAAAGGCAGTTTTAAGTAACTGGAGGTGTGGGGCAAAATTATTAAAAGTAATGAGATATTGGTATAAAAGTACAAAAAATTAAAATTTAGATTTTCTTTTTTGGTATTTATTTTTAGTATATTATGATCAAAATGAGCAAACAAGGTGAAACTGTCATTTTTCATTTCATTGGACTTTGAATAAGGCCTTTGAATAAAGACTTTGAATTAAGTCTAATTAATTTACAGAAACAATTCAACAATGAAACAATAACATGAAAGAAAAGCAAAATTTAATCACAGGTTTTACAGTTTTTATTATAGTCAGGGAGGAGCCTCTATCATATCTGCCAGGGACTGGCCAATGCCTGATATTTCAGAAAAGGTCAATATCAGCCTGATAAATTTGCAGACTGATAGACTACATCTGTCTAACTGACAGCAGAAATAATTAGTTATACATGGGTATAGCATAGTGACAGGAGAGCCAATCACACATGTCATGAGAAAAAGTGTCATCTGGCTCTGCTGATTTGATCTGATTTTTGTCTGTTGCACTCTCTTTCATTCACCCACAGACTGTTAGAAAAAAAAGACCAACATTGCAGAGGTAGAGGTGGACTGCCAAGTGGCCACTCTCCCTTTGATCATAAAAAGAATAGATTTTGGAACAGGAATAAGTGCTTAATGATTTCCACTCAAAAATGAATACGTGGGTATTCTTTAGTGTGAAGTTGTTTTCTGGACAAATGCTCTCACTATGAATAACTAAAACTGGAAAAAAGCAGTACTTCTGCTGCAAAACATTTAAACTTTTTCATCCCCTGGTAATGGCTTACCCAGAAAAACTCTATCAAATAAGGGAGGAGATGAGTAATTACTTCGCTCAAGGCATGGTTTAGCTTAGATGTGACATGGATGCGAGCTGAAGTGTCCTTCGGTTCATTTCTGACTCGGTATTTGTCCTCTCTTGGCAGCTGTTGATACCAGAAATTTATCACCCTCAAGTCCACGTTAGCTTCACATGCTGCCATTATGACTCATGTTGTTTACTTGGTCTCGACAGGCATATTTAAATGATAAACATCCAATTAAAGCTGACATTTACCATGGTACATCTGTCCATGCTGCTTCTGCACAGAATCATTTGTGTGTGTCATGTTGTCAGTCGACAGCGGTCTGATTTCATCTAGATAACAACACATCTGACAGTCTTGATAGAATGCAACAACCACAGGCATTCACAGAGATGTGAGATAAAGGGATTTGATATAAACATTAACATCAACAGTATGATATAAAATGTGGGGAACTCCAAGAGATTATAAGATTATGAGAGATAAGGCCAATCAAGTTAATGTCAAGGAAGTTGTAAGATTCAGATTGAGCCTCAGAAGAATTAAGACAAGATGAGAGAACCGGAGATAGTAGCCAACAAATAAAGACCATGAGCCTTCTTGGAGTAACAGGCAGTAACACCAGGGCTAAAAAAAGATTCACCTCCCACTCACACTCATTCAAAACCCCACAAGTTAAAAAAAAACATTCATCTCAGCGGTTAAGTGATTTTGTCTATTACCTACATTAAAAGTTCAGTTTGACTGAATCTGACCCACAGAATGGCATGACTCATTTATACTCAACCAGTGAGAGATTATGCAAAGGTAAAAATTAAATGAGGTTGGTCATTTATCAGTACAATTTTAGAATGCATAGATTCTAATTTGGTTCTCAGCAAAAGCCTTTTCACTTTTGTGTGTGTTTTTATTTTATTTGTTTATCCTCTTCTTTTCCCCCCATATTTCCCCTCCTAGCAGGCCCCCTTCTGTATTTAATAGAAAGGCGTGTTTCCATACTCGCTTCCAGTGCCCACAAGGACACAGTGCCCAACCCACCCATTCTAACCCAAGAACACCATAATAAGATGGATATCAACAATGGAAGAAATTTTGGAAATGGAAATTTGTTCAATAAGAAATAGAGAGACAAAATTGGGAGATGGATGGAGTAGATGGAGTCAATTGCTATTGAGGATGATGAATTCTTTTTTATTATATATTTTGTGTCTGTTTTCTGTATTTTTTCTTTTCTTATTATACTTTATTTATCTTACGAAATCTTATTATTAATTTATCTTATTGTAAAATTTCTCTTAAACTGTACTGTACTTGTTATGTTGTTTCTGTTTCTGTTTATTAAAATCATGTAAATGACTTGCAACAAATTCCATTTTTAAAAATTTTTTAAATTGCAATTGTAATTAAAAAAAAAAAAAAGAATAGGATGTACCCAGAAGCTCTTCTTCTTAGGTGCAATTACCTTCCTTGTTCTCCAGCTGAGAACCAAAGCCAGAGCCTCCTTTTGATGTAACATTAGTTGCATGCTGAGATCCTGCACTAGTAGCCATAAATGCTCCTTGACAAAATGTCAGTTCCTATCCTGGAGTACATGACCCTCTGGTCCTGCCTCTTCCAAACAAAAGTTCTGCCTCCATGCATGAGCAAATTTCACATTTCATTATTTTCCGGCCTGACCGCACTGTAAGATTGCTGATCAGGCTCACTTGGGCTTCTCACAGGCCAAACTAATCCTAGGTCAGTACTTAGGACTAGTCACAGGTCTTTGTCTAGCTCTTCAACCATAAAGTGAGTCCAGACATGGTTATGAATAAGTCCCTTCATTCCCATTCTCTTTGAATGACTGGACTCTTTTGGTGTGGTAAAACCACAGAGAGTCAGAGGCACTGGTGTGGCTTCAGTCTGAAGCCTTCACTCTTCCATTATCTCATTTCTCCATCTACATTTTTTTTCTTTTCAGTCTTTGCTAATAAACTGTGAATGACCTCCTCATTTCCATGATAACACTGCATATCTCATAAAAGATGTCATCACATACTCTAGCACTCATGTAAAAGAAGAAATGGATTGAGACTGAACAAGATATTTGAAGAGGAAATTGGGCCTTGTCAGCATTATCACATATTTGTACATGTCTGTACTTGCTTACAATAGACCTGCTGTGTTTGTACAATGTATGAAGCAGTCACATACCACCATGTTACAAGGCAAACATTACTGACAACTGAGAAAAATCAAACAAGACATGCAATATTTGTGAAAAACAGTCAAATGCAAACCCTCACAAAGGTATTTCTATTATTTATGTCTGTGTTAATTGTTCTTTTAGCACCGTGTTTCTCTGGATTTCTTCTTCAAACAAACAAAACAACCCTGCATCTCCACCACACAAAGGGGAGAGGTTAGGGGCGAGGCCAAGCTGAAGAAAGATCAATGGTCAAGTACCAAACAAACATGTCAGCCATACAAATAGGGTCAGAGGGTCTCACTGTATGTAGTGTGTGAAGTGTGCAGTGGTGTGGAAACGCACTGCATATTCTCTCTCAGAGTCTAAGAAGAAACAACAGATGTGCTGTGTATGTGACTGGGAGCACAGACTGCTGTGTTTCCACTGGGGATGCCATCTGAACACTACTGGCTTCTTATTCTTCTTTGTAATGGAAAAAAAAGCTCAGTTACATATTTCCAACGGCACTGAGAAGAAGATGCAGGAGAACCCGTTCACTTTACTACATGGTGCCTTTATTGAAAAAGACAAAAAAAGACCAAAGAACAGCCAACATCACCGGGCGCCTAGAATATTTTTATTCATGCAAGTTCAAACATTTATAACTTTTAGTAAAAGAGCACTGCCCTCCAAGCGAGTTTTGCAAAGACAGCAATCATGACCAGTGCTTGCTTCAAACACCTGTTCAGCGCTTATAGCTAAAAATAGGTGCCCAGAGGACAAAGGACCTAAATTTGGTTTCATTTGTGTTTATGAATGTGTATGTGCCTTTATATTTTCATGTGCTAAAAACAAAAACTCTGAGAAGCCAAAAAGGAATGAGAGCGTGAACCAGGGAGAAAGCTGGAGAGACACATGGAGAGAAGGGCAGCAAGAAAACAAGAAAGAAAAACAGAGAAGAGAGAGAAAGGGAGAGAGAGTCAAAGGGAGAGAGAGAGAGAGAGAGAGAGAGAGGGAAGGTGGGAGAGAAGTCGATGTCCCAACAATCTGAAGATGATACTGAAAGGAGATCTCCTGTTTCCAGCACTCGCTTCCATGACAACAGCCTTGCAGGGCCCCTGACCCCACGGCTTGTCTGTAATGAATCATCTGTTCTGAAGCTACACACATATGTGCGTACAATCACTCACACAAAGGCGAGTACACATGTATGCAATGGTGTTTGTGCACACACATACACATGCTCATAATCACACACACCCCATACGTACAGAGTCATGCTTGTTCTCCTCTGAGTCCAGACTGACTGTCAGAGACCGCCTGTTTACCTCTCGCAGCAGAGGAACATACTTGTTTACATGGGGAAGGCTGTTTTTCTCAAACACAGCCTGAGGAACCAAAAGGATCCTAAAGGGAAGTGGGAAGCACGTTTCACCACGAGAGCAGCTAGAACGCTCACTCTGACACCGGCTGATTAATGACCAACCCTGATTACTAGTTTTGAACCACCTGGACTGTGTGTGTGTGTTTATGTGTGTGTTTGCATGTGTGATAAATGGTTAGGGTTAGAAAAAGACAGAGAGATTTTATATGTGTGTGTGTGTGTGTGTTTATAGGTCTGGGTAGACTGGTGTAGCCACAAACTCGCTTGTCCAGACTCCAGAAATGTGTGATCCATTTGGTCCCCAGAAGCGGTTTAGGGAAAAGGCAGTGAACACATATGGTCAGTCACACCTTTCAAACAGGATCAGCGCAGAGGGAGTACCTGCGATGCCGTGCTAATGTTAAATTTGGAAAATGCTGGCCTTTGAATTCGTAATGGTCCACAGGTGTTTCGGTCCAAACGATCAAAAGGAGGAAAGTCTCAAATTCCAGACGTGCTTGAAAGATCTTAAATTATACCCATGGCTGCTCTGCCTCCTTTAGCCTGTGGCAACCAGAATGGATGACAAACCACCTGAAATGGTTGCTCAGGGCCAGACCCCGGCCCCACTTTCTCTCTCTCTCTCTCTCCTTCTCTCTCCCTCTCTCTCTCTCTCTCTGAAGTGAGACTGAATCCAGCTGCTCGGTTGCGCCATTTGTCTTCCTCATCCACCGCTGTGAACAACTGCAGAGCCCAGAAACAATAAAAAGAAAGCAAAACAAGCAGCTACACGGAGCGTTCACGATTCAGTAAATATATAAATTATGGATCATACACATAATGAAAAGACTCGCTGTGTGAGCCAGATATCCTGCTAACAAGTTATGGTACTGAAAACCACCATAAAAATCTATAAGCCTAGAGATGATTAATTGCTTGACTTCTTTAGTGAATTTACAACGTGTCCAGGCTGTAGGGCTTGTTTAGCATCATGCCGTTTTGTAGTTCAATATCCCTTAACCCATTGAACTTGTGACCCCCAGAAACAACCATATCTCATTCTGGTGAAGCCCTGTTGCCGGTGTAAATGTGAGCTCTGAACTCCTAATTGTATTGCTAAATGATGAATTACAGCGAGAAAGGTGGGGTGTATGTTGGCTACCTCCATGGTGATGAGGATTTACTGATCCCCGATGAATCAGCATCATATGCCATGTGTCACTGACCTACTTACCAAAGCCACACCCATGTACATACGAACCCACAGGCCGGTATGTACTGTATGCAGACACTTAACAAATTGAGATCCATGTATTGACACACCCTGATTACTCCTGTAAAGCAATGTTACAGTATGATCTCAGTATAAGTCCAATTACTTTATGGTCTTACTCCCAGTGCAATCTATTTCTCTCTGTTTACCTTTCTCTCTTACCTTGTGTCTGTCGCTCTCAACATCTCTCGCAGACTCACATTTACATAGAAAGATGAGAGTGCCACAGGAGGTGTTTGCACTTGACAGCCATTATCGTAAGGGGCAGGATGAGAAGTAAAAAGAAAAATGAGCATTTTTCACTTTAATGTCACTGTACCACTTCTGGTCTGTCTCTCTGGCCTGGTGGCCTACTTCTTCCACTGACATCTTTACCCCCCGGCCCCTCCTTTCCCCTCCATCCTCTTGCCTTGAGGCATCATGGCGTCAGGCCGGGCAAACTCTGTTTATCCTTTTATCTGCTCATCCTTTCTATTCCCCCTCTCTATATTTTCATATATACCATATTTCTCCACTCTATATTTTGCTCAGTTCATCTTTTCCCCATCTCCAAGATTTAGTTTCTCCTTTCTGGCCTCTCTAGAGGACCACCACAGACATTTCTGTGACAAATTAATTTGTTTTCAAGATGCTGCATGTGCTGAGTAATGGAGCAGCATAACTTTCATGTGAAGCCGGTGCTGCGTCTGCGTGCATGTTTGCACGTACATGTATGTGTGACTATTTTTTACAACGCGCTGCAGTCTTTTGGTCAGAGTTATTGCTTTGCACTGGATAACCTCCCCTGTGCCTCACTGCTTTTCTCCTCTTCTCCGGGATAATCACAATCATGGTGAGGCTCTGTAAGGCTAATAGGTGCAGTAGATTATTAGATTGTTTTGTTTGGTTATGGTGGTCAGTTTAAAACAGTCTCCTCTCTCTCTCTGTGGAAGCAAAATGTCTTTGTTTATGTATGTCCGCCTCTCTCGTTCTGATTTTATTGGTGTCATGTGGCGAGGACTGTTTTGATTAATAACCAACCACAGAGAAACAACGACCCCTGGTGTTAAGAATCGCCATTGCACCTCAGGCTCCTTACATAATAGACATCAGCTCAGCCCTCTGGCACAGCTGCTCCCTGCTCACAGCATCAGATGTAAATGAGATCTCATAGAGCTCGATGATTATAATGAGAACATTATAATTCTGTTCATGTGTGTTTGGAACTCAGGGAATTAATGTTCTCTCTAAGCCAGATTAATCAGATGAACACACACGATTAAAGTATCTCCTATTATGCAACCCCTCCGGTGGAGAAACCTTGGTGCGTGTGCTTTAAAGTTGTTTTTGTGCACAAATGCATCATTGTCATTCAGTCTTAGTGTTGGTTTCTGAGGCAAGGCCTTTAATTTTTCCGACTCTAAAATAAGATTTGGAAAGATATGTGTTGTTTGTGATATCTCAGATTCTTGAAACTAGTCCCAAATCCCCAGTCAGCAAAACCAGGCAATCAATGAAACAAGCGGTTGGTCAATTCTGTCTTTTCTTTTTAAGAGTGAGTGGGAGAAAATCGTTTTAATCAGTCAGGCTGGGGTAACCTTCAGATAGATATTCATGTTTGCATGGAAGAGGAGAAGGTTGTGTTGCATGAGTATAGGTGAGTATAGTGTTTTTTTTTCCACTGATAGGGATGAGATACAGGAGGGGATAAAAGACGGGAGGCAAGAAAAACAGAGAGCGAAGAGGAGCCCTGCTGGAGGGGGAGACTGAGGAAAGAGGAGAGGGGAAAATTAAAGGGAGGGGGGAGTGAGAGAGAGAGAGGGTGAGAGAGAGAGAGAGAGAGAGAGAGCAGGGAGGGGGGAGCTATCTGTTCTGACCTACTTACAGCTCAGTGCTGAGAGGAAACTTACTGAACAATCCAGCCACCCCCTCATCCTTAACACATCCTACACATCTACACATGTTTATTTATGATCAGACACGCAACCATTTACCCTCTACAGCAGAAAAGCATTCAACAAGTCTGTTTTTCCCTGCAAGAAATACTTTCAAAGTCAATATTTCCTTTTAAAGTGACTCTTTGACAGTAGCAACTGTGTGCACTTCAGTAGTTTCATATAGATAACTTGAGGCTTTAAGGAGAGTATTTGGTGCGGCATGAACACCTCTTTTCTCTGTTACTTTATCAGTTATTATCTTGATGATTCTTTCCTTCTTGCAATGCAACTTTGATTAGAACAATGCAAGATTTCATCATTGCGCAAACCACTTTGTGAAATCCCTGGCATATACTGTAGGAAGCAACAGAGTTATTCTGTGTACAGTACAGTAGACTGTTGATTGTCTAAATTGGATTGCAGGAGGAATTTAGCCATGGATATACAATTTCCTGTGCATAAACCGTTCAGTAATCATGAGAAATGTCCCCGCGAGCTTTAATCTAATCCCTCTCCAGATTCAATATAGAGATATTGGATCTGGGTGACACTTTATTGTCTTTCTCGTCCACGTTACCTTAGAAACATCAAAGCTCTTCTCAAGCTATGGCCGAGACAAACCCTGAAGGGAGGTGCTGAAAGGGAGGTAAGGCTCCCTTCAGCACCGACGCATTAAAACAGAGTAGCTGCTGGTTTCTTAAACTACGGTTTGGGCCCCAAAACAGGTCACTGGCCTACTTGTGGCAGGTATTCATGTGACAACAGCAGTGTTCGGTTTTAATGAGTTTGGGTCCAAGGGTGAAAGGGTAAACTTCACATTTGGTTTGGCTGAAAAAGG
>OMKZ01007360.1:2387-25858 GCA_900302535.1 Neoniphon sammara | reverse complement strand
ACTATTCATTGTTTTATCTCTTTTTTCCTAGAAGCTCACGACGCATTACACCATTTCTCCTGTAAGATGTTAACTCCGCGCCACTGCGCTGGAACCTGCTCCTTCAAATCTCCTCTGCTACCACCGTAAATAAATAAACAAATAAAAAACGTCATATTTATAAAGGATGAACAAAGGACAGAAGAATCTTTCGAATGCCCAAAAAAAGACAGTTTGAGGAACCAAGCATAAGCACTCTACAATATTGTCACTGGCCCTCTTGTAATTAATTGTAATATACTGAAATGTGTATCTTCACTCTGTGTATCATTTATATAACCATCTCACATACGGTGACATTTGTTTTACTGAATCGATACCATTGATATTTATTTAGTGGCAAAGTGCAATGACAATGTATGTATCCTGTAATAGTTAGAGGTTGTTATTTCATATTCTTTTGTCAGTAGCAGCAGCAATTAGCCGATTCCTTGCTCTCTTTAGTCCTCTCAGTATTGTGAATTAGCCTACTACTTTTGCTGTGTTCATCTTTGTAGGCCAATACCTTACATATTTTTTGATGTCATGCACTTTAAATGATTGGTGGAAATTACCTTATAGCCCGTGCATTGAAATACAATGTTTATTTGTATTATACGATGCATCAAACTATTTGTTTCGAAGACTTTGCAAACAGAAGTTAGTAGGCTAAATTACATCCGTTAAGTTGTAAGTAGACATATCCTATTAAGAGTAGACTATTTGTTCATGTAATATTTGTTTTGAACGCTAATGAATAAAACATTTTATCTAAAGAAATGTGGAATCTTTTCCTCAAACGTGTACTTTAATGATTATAGTCTCCCATCTTAACTTAATGAATTAATTTCGTTTTCTGTCTACAAGCTACAATTGGCTGTTTTGTTATCAGACCTGTGTAACAGCAGGATATAGCTAGGCTGGGGCTCTATTACTCAGTTTTATTTTAGTGTGGAAACAAAAGAAAATTCTTCCAACATATTAAATTTCAATCGTAACCCTATGTTAATACTGGTGATAACGAATCAGTGAATGTGTGCCCTGATAGCTTGTAAGCCTAATAGCAACAATCTTTCACATCCAGCTACCTATTTTGTTTTGCGACAGCGCCATCTAGTGTCGGCTACGAAGAGGCAGCAGCCAAATGGGTCCTCTCGCTGTCCCTTGGGGATAGCTATTGCGCCTGCGCAACCAGTGTAACAAGATGGCGGAGAGTGCGGAACTGAAGGTAAAGCGAACCCCAGCATTACATTTGACAAATAAAGGTTTCACACACACGGGTTTGAATTACGAATAATGGAAACACGACTATTTGACGACGGTGACTTCAGACGTGTTAATATAAAGTACATGGCCAGAAAACACCAAGAGAGTGGAGACCAGACCAACTGTTAGCTAGCTGGCTAGCTCACTAGCATTAGCTTTGTTATTGTTGCCGACGTCCCGTTAGTCAGTGTTTCGACTGTGTTGCTCACCTACAAATAAGGCCAGCTAATGCTTGTGGAGAAGTAGAAGCTACATTTGTGCAGACATTTAGATCGCAACATCAGTGTAATGTTACCCAGCTGACTTTATAGGTAGTTTGCTAGCCGCACCGCCATGTATGCCAAAATTGGGATGTGTCTATTCCCTGGAAGTGAAACGCAGTTTAGCTACCGTCTCGAGCTGGGTACATAGCCCACGGAATGTAGTCAGTGTATGCACCGTCTGATCACCATGTAACGCAAAGAGGCGATCAGTGTTGAATATGTGGCATAACATGAACGATGTATCATAGAACTGCTCTAATTTGAGCAGTCTACAGCAGCATCGTGCAGCCTAGTAATAGGGGTCTACGAGCCTACTAGCTAATTCATTCAGTCTTGCTCCTCCTCTCTGTCATTTCAGTGCTGGTTGTCAGACGCTTTGACGGGAGCAATTATTAAAGTTTGGGCTTGTTGTAATAGGTTTTCATTATGATGAGATGGTGATCTGTTATAAATCCGACCCCTGCCCCTGTGCTTGCCCTCCCTTACCATAATCCACTGAATGAGTTAGACCTAGCCAACTAGTGCACTGCACGTCATTTTTGAGGATTTAGTCCAAATGTCAGTTCACATTCACAGTATCGAAGGCAGTGCATTAAACTGATGCAGTAATAGTTATCCACCGATGTCTTGATAGCAAATATCGCAACCTTTTTGCAGCAGACCAAATTCTGTGTAGTAGTAGTGCCATCAGAATGTTACTGAGAAATTCACTTGTTGCAGTTCCATGTCTGTGCCAAATGTGATTCAGTTAGCAGAGATGAGCTTCATCAGTAATCAAAGTGGGTGACCATAATTATATGGATTTGTTGATTGCAGTTTTTTGTTTGTGTGTTTTATGCCAACACCAGAGAACCCTTGGGGTGTCTGTTGTGGTTAGGGTTGAGTCATAAGGAACATCACAATATCAAACATCACAATATCTTTGACTGAACACCTCAGTTTCAATACTTTGATGATATTGTAGTGATGACAATTGGTGCTTTCATGAGATATTACCACAAGGGATTTTTGATAAACAGTCATAAGTAATGTGCATATGATGACCAAGCAAGTGGAGGCAAATAACAGAACACCTAAAACAGTCTAATAAATTCGTAAAATTGCATCACTTTACTGCAATGCAGCCTTTAAAACCAAGAAAACAAAACACTCATGTCATATCCTGATATTACAACATCCAGAATCCCAGATAATACTTCATATAATACCTCATATCATGATAATGATTGATATATTGTCCAGCTGTAGGTTTGATGTGGTGTGATGGTGGTCAAATGCACTTTGTAGTGATAGAGTGATATTGTTTTGAAAAAGTAGGAATACCTAATAATCAAATGTGCAGTTTTTACTTCTTCCACTACCTTTCTCCCCAACCCACATTAAAGGTTCCTGTGTTTGTTGGCGAATCTAAATCACAAAGTCACTGTATAATTGAGCTGTCATTTTCAGTCTCTTTATTATGTTACTATTGCTGCAAGAAAAAATAGCAGAAAACATTTTTTATACTTTGAAATATAGAAGTGTTGAGAAACATCTGTGTTGGGTAACACAGATGTCACTAGGTCGCCAAAGTTGGCAATTAATGATTTCTGTAATCAGAAAACATCAAATAAATATTTATGACCAAAACCATAAAGCCTGAAGTCAAAATGGAAGAAGTTAATAATATGTTCGTTTACGTCAACTAAGGAAACTGTGCTTTCCATGGTGCTGTGTAATAAGCCATTTTTTCCTTTTCATTTTTTATTAGCAAATGGTAATGAGCCTTCGAGTTTCGGAGCTCCAGGTGTTGTTGGGGTATGCAGGACGGAATAAGCACGGGCGGAAACACGAACTTTTGACCAAAGCTCTCCACCTCCTGAAAGCTGGTTGCAGCCCTGCAGTGCAGATGAAGATCAAAGAGCTCTACAGACGGCGCTTCCCCACCAAAATGGTGTCACCAGTGGACCTAGCCTTACCCAGTGTCCATTCCGCCTCCAGCCTACCTGCTGGTCTTGCCCAGCTGGGATTTGACAGCCATGGTTCCCCCTCGCCCTTGCTGCCTGTTTCTTTACTTGGACCTAAGCATGAGCTGAGTCTGCCTCACCTCCCCTCCGCCCTGCACCCTGTACACCCTGATGTCAAGCTACAGAGATTGCCGTTCTATGATATGCTGGATGAACTCATCAAGCCAACCAGCCTGGGTGAGTCCAACACGTTGTGCTCAGCTGTCTGTTTAGCAGTGACACTTGCCTCATGTACCCTGTGACAGAGCCGACAGACATCTGGACTATGTTTTGTCAAAACCATGCTTGGTCCTGTTCAATGCTAATGATTAAGCTTTGAAACAACATAAACACAGTTCCAGATGAAGGTTATAGTTCACAGAGCAGTCTGTCTACTTGTGATCTGTCCCATACAAGTTTGATATCAGTTGATATAGGTCTGGCAGTAATATCTTTTTAAGTTTCTCTTGAAATTGTCAGCTTCTTACTGTCTTGCTCTCTTTCTGTTTTATTTTTCTTCGTGTCGTTGTACATAGCCTCAGACAACAGTCAACGGTTCCAAGAAACGTGTTATGCTTTTGCATTAACACCACAACAAGTTCAACAGATCAGCAGCTCCATGTAAGTGAGGAGTCTTGACTGTGCATGTCGTCTCTACCTGTAGAACAGATACACAGAAAAAGGGAAATACAATAAAAGGATTTCAACTTGCTAACTGTATCTTAATAAGTGATTACATGAATTGAAAAGCTGGTGTGTTTCTGTCTGTCACAACATGCATGAGTACTCACAGTTGTCACTAAGTTATGTGTTGCACTGCTCATGCACTTGAATACAATATGACCAGTTTCACCTAACATCTGTTTTGATACAGGGACATATCTGGGACCAAATGTGACTTCGCAGTTCAAGTCCAATTAAGGTATGTCCAACATATTTTAATGCGCAGTATCAAAAAAAATTTTTTTTTTTTTTTTGGTGAAAAGGTGCGCTTACTATAAAAGAGTAGTGGATAT
The DNA here is from genome assembly GCA_900302535.1 of Neoniphon sammara. Lineage (NCBI taxonomy): Eukaryota > Metazoa > Chordata > Actinopteri > Holocentriformes > Holocentridae > Neoniphon > Neoniphon sammara. The sequence continues at coordinate 21,310 of OMKZ01007360.1, read as the reverse complement.
ATATTTACACATTATATTTCTCTCTAATTGCTCATATTGATAGTCCTGTATTTTGTTATTTCATTCTTTCAGTTGGAAGCATCACAGTCGTACATTCTAGTCATTTCTGTAGTGTCTGATGTTAAGAAGTCAGAACCTTCTAAGATGTTTGCTTTGCTTATTATACAGTACTATAGGATTAAAATCAACAGATCATTATATGTTTTATTTTATTTGCTTTTTTATTGTATTTTTAATTTATTTGTTTTATTTTTTCCGAACAGTTTATTAGAAAATTGTGGCGAATGCTGATTTTCCCCCCTCTATTTTCAAAGAAGCATCATGATGATTTTAGACTGCATTGACACTTGACTGAAAGAACGTCTGAACATAAGATACCAAGTATTTGTTGACATTTCTTGGTTGCAGAATTATAAATTCACAGTATGGATGAAAATGCCTGCAAACTTAAGCCATCCATTAAGAAGTGCCTGTCCAAATATTTTTGGTGACATCCTATATCACAGATGGAGATGGCTTAATTTGAGACAACTGAAATGGTAAAATAAGCAAGCAAACCAACCTTGTTGTGAGAGTGGCAACTTACTATGTGAAAAAATTGCGTTTGACATCCGTGGCTCATTATTTGATTTTATCTCCTATGTAATCACTTTTGTGCTTTTCCAGATTTTGTTTATCAGAGACAAGCTGTCCCCAGGAGGATCATTTCCCCCCTAATCTGTGTGTGAAGGTGAATGGCAAGCCCTGTAATCTCCCGGTGAGTCTTGACAGTCCAACGTTTGCTTGTCTTTCTTGCAATATTTACAGTGTATTGCACCACCTATTACCGAGAATCAAAGACACCAATGTATGATGTTTTTCCCTCCTAGGGATATCTTCCTCCAACCAAAAATGGAGTTGAACCAAAAAGACCCAGTCGCCCCATCAACATAACCTCTCTTGTTCGATTATCCACCACAGTCCCCAACACGATTGTGGTGTCATGGACCTCAGAAATTGGGAGGGTAAAGAGATTCAGATCAGAGTATTGGCAAAGCCTTTACGTAACAAGTGCCATAACAAGTCCAGGCTCATATTCTTGTGAGTTGTTCATGACCTTGTTTGCTCATTACCGTTTTGTCTTTTGTCAGAGTTTTTCCATGGCTGTCTATTTGGTAAGACAACAGTCGTCTACAGTGTTGTTGCAAAGATTACGGGCCAAAGGAATCAGAAATCCTGACCACTCCAGAGCTCTGAGTAAGTGGCCACTTAATTTTGCAATAAAAACATGCAGCAAACATTGTGTCCTTAATTGGGTACAGGGTGGAAAAGAACAGCACATTAAATAATTACCTACGCATAGTAATACATTATTTTCCCTGGTTCACCTGCAGCTGCATACACACATTTACAAGAAGACAAACACAGCCAGGTCTCAAATATTTTCCCCTATTTATTGTATTGTATTATTGTATATGGCGTTATGGATTAATCTCATCATTGTGTTATTCTTTAAGTCTGTTGTTTTGTCTGATGTAAGGATTATAGATGAAAAATTGCAGTTTTGCTACTTTCCGGGGAAGTAATTATCCACCGTTCTTAATAAATAACTAAACATTCATCAGACACATTAAACAGTATTTTCAGCTGAGCTTTATGTTCCCTCTCTGCCTGTTTCTCTCGTCACAGTCAAAGAGAAATTAACTGCTGATCCGGAGAGTGAGATTGCCACCACCAGTCTACGAGTCTCTCTCCTCTGTCCTGTAAGTATTTTACACTTCCTCATTTAGAGGGAAACTGATGTTGTTCTAACCATGGTCATTTGAAACACACTCAGTAGCCTACAGAATGCCTGGAAGTAAACAAAAAAATGTGTGTGTTCTTTATTAAAGGTTGAAATCACATTTATTTGGGCTTTGCTATGCAGAACTAATTCAACCCAAGGTCAATGCAGGGAATCCAGAAAAGATTATAGACATAGAGAAATCAAAGCAAAGCTTATTTCTGTACAGCCCACTCCCCAAAAGACGTCAGAAGGTTGCAGGGGGGAGTGTGCCTCTTTATACTCAGGAAGAGCTCTTTATTTACTCTAGAATACAGTGAGATTGTCCTATTGAATCTGTACAAAGGTTTGTATCGTATTTCATGGGAAAATATTTATTTGTTTGGTTTTTTTTTGTTGTTTTTGTTTTTTTTCCCTCTCCCAGCTTGGGAAGATGAGGTTGACGATCCCATGTCGAGCATTGACGTGCTCGCACCTTCAGTGCTTCGATGCCACACTTTATATCCAAATGAATGAAAAGAAGCCAACCTGGGTGTGTCCTGTCTGTGACAAGAAGGCACCCTACGAGCACCTCATTATTGACGGGTAAGCAAAGATCTGGTCCAGCTAGCGCTGGGCGAAATAGCAAGTTCTCCAATACAATCGATATAGTCTCATGAACAATATGAAAAAATCAACTTGGTGATATTGAAAATATTATTTTCAGCTGAGTAAGGGAACATAATTCGCCAAAAGTTTCACCTCTTTATGTCTCCATTGCTTCCCTTTAAAAGGGCTGCCACACTGATCCATAAGAATATGGACAGAATTATTGATTTCTGTCTGTTGGGCTGCACATCAATATGACGGCGTGGCAGAGTTGCAGTAAAGAGAAAACATGTCAGGAAGGCTTTGCCTATAGCAGTGATACTTGATAGAAAAGAAGCAGCACACTATGCTTCACAGGCTTTCTTTGTTCATCTATATTTCCTAATCCTCTGATGATGAGTCCTACAACAACGGGATAATGTCCGCTGTGTTGGCTTAGTGTTTTGCTGCTGTTTATACCCTTTCCTCAGCAAAAACAAGACCCTGCAAAACAAATCACTTTTTGTATATTTGGTCTTGTGTTGCATATCACTTGAAAGGAGTAGTTGTAAGTGGAGAGACATCACAGATACATAGTACAAGTCAATTTTTTGCGCTTTGTTTACATCTGACTTTCAACATGTTAAATTTTATGTTTGATTTCTAATAAAACACTATGTAATTCCAGTATGTGTTTCATTAATGGGTGTGCTAGCCAGGTATCAGTCACTGTATTTGGTTATAGCTTCAATATTTGGTACATAACTACCTTGATATTATTTTATAAGTCATATCGCCCAGCTCAAGTTCCAGCAGAGATGTGATGGGTTTCAGGTATATAATACAAATGAGTACTAAAGTATTTGTATATTTGATTTGCCATATTTCTTAGTTGATAGCCTTAGTTACATTATCTTGCCTTCTTCACAGGTTGTTCATGGAAATCTTGAATAGCTGTTCTGACTGTGATGAAATCCAATTCAAAGAAGATGGAAACTGGTCGCCCATGAGGTCGAAGAAAGAGGTGCAGGAGGTGTCTGCTTCGTATAATGGTGTTGACACCGGTGTGTAGCTAACAGATCTCTTGATTTCTGAACATGCAGTAGTGTTTTTTGTGTGTGTGTGATTAACTAACTCAGTTAACTGTTTCTTTGTAGATTCGCATCGGACAGAAATGCCTGAGCAGAAGCACAGCTCATCTAATGACAATAGTAAGAAAGTGGATGTGATTGACTTGACACTGGAAAGCTCCTCAGAAGATGAGCTAGACGATGAGCCACCTCCTAAGAGGGCCTGTCCCTCACTGTCACCTGTCTCTCCACCAGTAAACAAGGGGTACGTCTGTTAACCACAAATGAAATAGTAATCAAGTTTATTTTTGGGATCTATAGCCCCATTGGGATGGATTAGTTTTACAGGGGGGCATCAGCTAATTTCATATATCACAGATGTCCTCAGTGATAGTTGTCCTCTCCGAATTGAGCATGTCTGTGCTATTTACAGACGACCTCTGTGATTATTATGAGGCAACTAACCTAATGTTTATCGCCAAATTCAAAGGTCCTCTGATAAATGTAATCTTGTCTGAATGGAAACCTTTGTTTGGAATTTCACAGACATTTTCACAAAAGTTTCGACCACTATCAAATACTGTAGGCCCTATTTGTTTTATTTATTTTTATTTGAATTCTCCAAGAGCTCAGTTGACATGCCCTTCTCAGAAATATCTGTATATGCCGCTGCATACTGCTGTGCTGGCATGGGTAGCCTAACAACGCATTATATCAAGTTATTCAGCCTGCTGAGAGTCTATCTTCAGACATAAAAAAAAAAAAATCATTAAGGAGAGCCAATCCAAGCTGCTGAAATGGGTGACTGTATATAGATGAGTTCAGGCTACTCCCATCTCTGTAATACTGGGAAGAAATTACAGATTCTAATCCCGTCCAAATGGGTACAAGTTCAAGTTTATTTAGCACAAGTTTACAATAAAACTTAAACCTTCATAGCGGGCAAGATGTTTGGGAAACTAATCCCATTCATAACGTGCCTCTGTGGTTTTGTATTCTTAGCTTTTGCCCCATACTTCTGTTACTGTGCTGATGTGATGTTGTCTTTACTCAGAGTACTGAACCTACATAGCCAGGCTTCACCTGTGAGCAGAGCTCCCAGCATGCCTCCTGTGGAGACAAGCTACATTCCCCCTCCTCCGCCTCTTATCCAGGACTACCGCCATTATTACCACACACCTAATGACCTGCCAGGTAAGACTTAAAGATGTCTGTTGCATGGTAAATATTGTGTAAATATGGCAAGTATCTACCCAGAAATATGGGATATCTCTGACAAGTAAATGGACTGAACCTTTTTTCATTTTCTTACAGATCTTAATTTCTTCTCCTTCCTCCAAGGCGACAATCAGGTGTGTTTAGTTACAGACAGTTGAACTTGAATGTAGTGCCAGTGGGCAGCATCTTAACTGCAGTGTCTTCATTTTCCACTGTTGTGTAATCTTCACTCTTTTTGTCCCGTCAGCATTACAACATGGTGATGGCCGCCGCAGCAGCTGCGTCCGCCTCGGCCTCAGAGGACCACGACCTTCTCCTTAACCGTTTCCTACCCTACAGCTCCTCTCAGATGTTCCTGGAGCAGCCGGGCACCCCTGGGAGCAGCACACTGGCAGCCACCAACGGGGGCAGCAACAGTGGCAGCACCAGTAGCTTGGTGTCTTCCAGCAGTCTGCGGGACCGCGACAAGGACAGAGAACGGGACAGAGACAGGGACAGCCACTCCATCTCAGGGTTGTCGAGGTCCTCGGCAGAAGCGGCAGCGGCGGCAGCCATTTATGGCTCCATATCTGACGTTATCTCTCTTGACTAGATCCACACAAAACTGAACAGATGCAACTCAAGGGAGAACTCAAGAAAAGGAGTTATTTGTAAATAAAGAAGAGGAAGATGAAAGAATACAGTGCTATGTACAGAGAGGAAAATCTATTTTCAATTTTACTTATCATATGTATATAAACTTAGGACGCTTCTTGTCCAGTGAGTTACTTCAGTTGATATTTTTCTGTGAATACTGAAGACTTTTTCACACCTCTTCATGTGGTCCTTTGATTATATTGTACCTTTTGTACTTGGTTTTTACTGTTTTGTTTCAATATTCCATGTCAATGGCATTATTTCTATATAATAAGTGCACAGAACCCTATGAGGTGACACCTTATGGATCATTATATTTAGAATATAAAGAAAATGGGCATTGTTATAGGCATGGAAATGGCAAGTCACAGGAGAATGTGTAACACTTTCTTTATTTTCTAAATGGCATAATTCCTGTCAAAAATGTTTTGACAGCAGAAAGATCTGGCCATTTTTTTGCCATCACTGTAGGTTTGTCTTTCAAACATTCATTCTGTGGTCATTTTATTATTTTTAAGGAATTATTTATGATGTAAGTTATGTTGGATGTATGCTGTTTAAAAAGCATTCCCTATTTCCCTAGGAGCTGTTGCCACTAGAAATGCAGAAGCAAACGCTAGATCCTTCTGTTGTCATAACTGCACTCTTTTCCAGCTGAATTCACCCTTGCTTCTTTCAGTGAAGTCCAATATCAAGGCTATTTCACAGTTCAGAGTGTACTTAATATACATATAAATTGGAAATTAGTCAGCATTGTAGGAACATGCTTTTTTTCAATGTAGGAATGATTGGCATTGGTCTACCAAGCAGCCTTCTGTCATCAAATTACCTATTTGGACCAATATACAAATCTTAAGACGAGGAAAATTATGTTAGGTTGTTTTTCTCATATACAGCTGCCGTAAATTGTCTTTTACACTGTAGGATATTACAGTAAGAGGTGGTGAATCTTGGACATATATCCCAACACAAGACAAGGCTAATCTCTGGTCCACATTCAGTAATTCTTTATTTGAAAGGCACAAGATTTGTTCTGAGTGCGGGTTGATAAATGACATTACACAATGTCTTTGTTTGATTTTAGCACTTGATTTTTCATAAAAGCTGTTTTGACCAGTAAAGGGTGCACATTTGTAGTTAACACTTAAGGCATAATGTTCAGCTTTGCATGCCTGCTGTTGCAGTTTCTGCTTATCACCTGAAAGCTCACTTGTTTGACTCCACTATGCTGTTCCTTTGTGAGGCCAGTGTCTTTGCAACAGCCTGAAGAGTACCTATAAGATAACTGTGATAGCTTAGTCATTGAGTGTATCACAATGCATTTTGGCCCAGATATTAAAAGCATTGAAGTTATTTTAGCCCCACCTCCCACCCCTCTTTTTTTTTTTTTTGGTTGTGCTTACAATTAGGATTATTTATTATCATATATATTTTCTGCATTTGTTTGATTCGTGGATATGCATTGCTGTCATTGTATGTGATATTTCTTTTGTAATTATATAATTAATGCTATTTAAAGATGTCATTGTTGCTTGACATGCATTGTAACATTTTCCGTTCTTTTTTCTGTCTGTTTTACTATCAAATGATGTCAATAACACAATAGAGGCTTTGATCATTTTGACCCGCTACAAGGTCTACTGTGCTGTTTGATATTTGTATGAATTAAACAGATATAAGAAAGTGTATCTTTGTAGTTGGTCTAAGAATAGTCCCAATCAACTACCTATGTATTTTTCTGTTACTGTAAGATTTATTTTTAATTTATAAAAGAAAACCCTGAACTTTATGCCAACAATTAAAAATACAGCAGCCACTCATAAACTGAAATTCTGAAGATTAATTTATATTTATTTGGGTACTTTGGAGTTGTGATGTTTAACTATGGAGAATACTTAAAGGATAATTCCGGAATTTTTAAACCTGGACTTATTTTCTCATCTTTTTGGGTCAGAAACAACAAAATGAACTGTTACTGCAAATAATGCCAATATTTCAGATATTGTCTACTTTATTAATTACCACAATTGGTCTATACTCTTCTCCATGCCACAGGTCCCAAATATCTTGTGTACTAATGTGGGTGCTAAAGAGGTGTGGGATGCTGTCTTCTAGGATTGATGAAGAATCTCTTTGTCCTTAACTGCAGAGCTGATGGAGACCTTGAGGCCACCGTATTGCCATATGGTTGGTGTCCCTAAACAGTGATTTGGGCCAAGGGTCCTGGTGTAAAGAACAATCAGTGTTTTTAGTTAAGCCTTCTGGAAACTCTGGCCAGCTTACATTAGTAAGATCAATAGAGGACAGAATACAAATCAGAATGAGACTCTTGAGCTATTTTTTTTGGTGACACTGCCACACTGCTGACCTGTTACCGCTTTCTCCACTGGGCCAAAACGGCAAACAGTTAGGATCGGAGCAGTGGATTAATGAGCTTGTCTGTGGACCTTCCAGATTTGAAATGTCTCCAGATGAACAGAGATGGATACATAACCTTTTGACCAGATGGACCAGACTTTTGCAGGTCCCTGCATTCCTCCGTCCTTAAAGGGAACACTGAAAGTCTAAGTACCAAAAAATGGTCAAAGCCTTCTTAGTATTTTATATCTTCCAGGGAGCATTAAAGTAGCAGTGTTTGCAATAGTTATACAGTGAGAAGCAGAAGCATTGAATGATCAAAGGGATGCATTTGAAAGTCAGTTGAAGGTACTTAAACATGATTGATTATTACCTGATACTAGCTATGCCTGCTAGCTATGCCCTGGGTGGTGCATCTGTCCACTAAGGGTCCTTGGGCAAGACTCCTGATATCAACCACCTTTCACTTATATGAAATAGATCAAAGAGAGTCATACTAGCTTGGATGTCACTTGGATTAACAAGATCTGCAGAACCGATGATAAGTGATCTATTGGAATGAAACTTTCCCAGACAGAAGTTACCCAGTGTTCAAACATAGTCAGAAGGAAACTGTTAACACAACTTCAGATAGATGAAGTACAAAAGAACATGTCAGTATGCTGCGCAGAAGATACTGTAAGTACAACCTGCACCCACAGAGGAATGTGAGACACCGACATTCCCAAAACTAGCTAGCAGATGTAGCAACACTACACACAATCCCCACTACCACCAAAGTTGAAGAAGATCCCACTGAAGACATACAGCAGGATGTTCATTACTGAGGCCCTGGAGACTGCTAAACAAAGTCTTATGGTTCTGGCAGCCAACCTAAAGAAGCAGAGGCCAAAAGGATAAATTCTTTGCTCTCCAGAGAACCATCCAAACTTTACTTCCAGCTGCAGAGTGGTAACATATCAACAGCAGACCCACAGACCCACCGTGAGCTGAAACTGAACTGAACGGCAGTGGATGAGCTAATATGGGGGAGAGAATCATCACGTAACACCAAATCTCAGTGTCTAATAGACCTGTCACCCTCACAGTAGCATAGCACCAGGACCTGGGGGGCGTCATCAGCACCACCCCTGACTGACTGCAAGAAAGCTTACTACTCAGTGCCACTCAGATGGATTCTTGGATGCCTGGTGCTAAAAAGAAAAAAAAGGTCAAAGACACTCTCAATGTGTCACTGGACATCAACATTAGAAACAAACTCAAAGACAGTCACAAGTGCATATACTAAGATGACGTGCTGTCCCCATAAACCTGAACACCCTCTGCCAGATCACTGTGATGGAATTTGGATAAAGGTTCAAGAGTGTGGCTGACATCATCCACTTCCTCTATACAGACGACATTTAACTATACATACATATCAGTGGGACACTGACTTACTGATCTACCTCATGAGGATCTACAGTAATGGCATCAGAATGCCACACTGGAGCACTGTGGGCGGATGGTAGTAAAGGAAGGAAAGATGAGTAGGATTGAACTATCAGAAGGAAACCTCACAGACTTACAGGACAGCATCAAGTTCCCAGGATACCACAGGCAGAAAACAGAAAACAGCAGCTGAGGGAGATGTAGCAATAGGCTATATGCACAGCTCCAATACTTCCTGAAACTCAGATGCTCATTTATTTCCTGTGGAACATAATTGGACTGAACTAATTAAACCAGGTGTGTTTGATTGCAGCAGCCAACGACAACGAGCAAGCACACCTGGTTTAATTAGTTCAGTCCAGGAAATAAACAAGAACAAATAAAACAGGAAGTATTGGAGCTGTGCATATAGCCTATTCCCAGTGACAACAGCATCAAGAACAAGGAATATGAGATGTTAGAGAGATACCAGGGACTGAAAAAGGAATGTGGAAATGGAAAGAGGACTGTTGAAAGTGAAGGCAAAAGTGGTCCTTTTGGTGACAGGTGCACTCAGGGCTGTGACTCCCAAACTTAAGGAATAGCTCCAAAACAATCCAGGAACAAAAGCTGAAATCTCTGTCCAGGAGAGTGCAGTGGAGAAGACACACACACACTTCCAAGAGATCACTTGTCAAATCAGATGCTGTCATGACTTTGTCCTTGGATTTTCTGTTTCTTTGTCTGTTTGGCCCTCGTAGCTATCACTGCTCAGAACTATACCCCGCTTGTTTCAAACAAACCCCATGTCGCTGCTGCTGAAAACTTTAAATGGACCACATCCTCTGTGTGCAGGATGTGTGTCACCGCAGAAGGGGCTACCTGACACTGTGTGTTTAGAACAGCAAAAGTAAAAGTGTTCATGAGTATAGATTAAGTCAAATATGGTGTTCAATCAGTGATAAAGAGTTGAAAAACAAACTAATTTAAATAAGAATGTTAATAACCTTAACACTACAATCCCCTCAAAAATTACCACTAAATTAACAGACTCAACCCTGAAAGTATTCAGCAGAGTATTATAGGGCATATATTAACAAATAGTTTAAAATCATGGGAGATTTTGTTGAGAAATCTTACTTTGTCATGTATCTCATCGTTTCACAGAGCTGGTTTTTATGTCAGAGCTGCCATTTGGAAACTACTTGTCTCTGAGGCCAACACACCAACATGCATTAACTGGCATAAGAAGGGAATAAAAATATGATCTCATGAGTTTTATTTCATGTGTTTTTCCACATATGGATGGATTTACATTTAGGGAAAGCAGGATGCCTTCAACCCACTATCTTTGTTGCCACCTGTGAAACATTGTCTTGGATATGCTGCATGGGCAGACTTGGGGCAGACTTATGGGAGTCATTAGGTCTGATGGTTGCCTGCATGGTGGTGTAAAGGCCAAGGAATATGAGGCCACTTTACAGGACCAGATGCAGCCTATGGTTCAAATACTTTTCCCATATGAGGTTCGGATGTTTCAAGATGATATTGCCACCATACACTCTGCTAAGCTATTTCAGGAGTATTAACCAAGATGAAATCACCCACATCTCTAGATCCAAAGATTGCTGAAGTTTAGCTGGGAATTTTTGAGTGCAGTGTGAAGCATAAATTGGGGAGAAATGGCTGGTTGTTGTTAATGATTGGTCTAGGCTAACTGTCATGAAATAGGCGGGGTTGGTTGTCATCGGGTGGGGTTTGACATCGAGCGCATCCAGCATCCTGGTGCCTCTGAAGGAACCGGAGGCTTTCTTTCAATAACATGTTAAGATTGTGGGAAAGTTGAGCAGCTATTTTAATCATACCAGAGTGTTAAAACAAACAAACAAACAAACAAACAAAGGCATGAGTTTATCTATGTGCAAGGTCTTAACTTGGCTGCATAGTTTTTACTTTGTTCTTAGACTGCTCTCATGTTGACCTTTCTGATTGATTAAATTTAATTGACAGATTTAATTAATTAATTAATTAATTAATTAATTAAAACGTTGAATAAAAATTAAGATTTCTACACAGTAAAGAAGGAAATAGGTCTTGTTTCCTTCTTTTCCCCTACAATTTCCACGTCACTCAAAATCATATAACATCATAAATGATTTTCAACATTTTAGGTTTTTGCTTTTTGAACGCACACTGGTCGCACTTCTAATGCGTCAGCGGTGGACGTGACGTAAGAGTTCGGCGCCGTTTCTGACTGGAATGGGAGCTGGCGATGCCTGGATTTGATTTTTTAGATATTTTGATCGTTTAATCTGTGAATGGCGCCGAAACAGGACCCTAAGCCTAAATTTCAAGAAGGTAACCAAGTAGCTGTTTCATTCTTGTTATATCTCTGGCGAAGCCCCATGCAGGAGCCATTGGCAAGTCATAAAGGGTAGCTAGCTGAATCAATGCAAACACCCTCCCGCCGCACAATAGCTAACGTTAGCCTTCAGCGTAGCTGCTGTGAATAAAAACAGGTGTACTTTCATTCTAAAAAAAAAACATCACTTTGATTCCACCATCGACACGTGATAACAGTGTCATTACAGCAAAGTAACTGCTTTGAATTTCAGTGTTTGGGTGGCAGTAACTGAAAACGTTAGCTAGTTTGTGGTTAAATTATTTAATTCACATAACGTTAGCTCCTCACTGATGACAGTGCCTACCTGTCTGCTAGCCAGCAGCTAACTTGGCTTATGATCTCCAGCCCAGCGTGCTGTGTGACTGCATATTTGTCTAGTTTTAGGTCAGGTTTGTTTTCCTGCAGGTCTAGCTAAATATATTATGTACTGCAAGGAGTAGGCAGTGGCCCTTACGTATAAAGCAAAACTCTTTATAAAGTGTAACTGGTGTGCGTGAATGCCCGGAAGTTACTTGTTAGTTGCCGATATATACTCGTTCATAAAAAGTCCAAATTGTAACTTGTTCAGTTTGTTTTCGGAAACCTAGGCATGAGTTTATCTATGTGCAAGGTCTTAACTTGGCTGCATAGTTTTTACTTTGTTCTTAGACTGCTCTCATGCTGACCTTTCTGATTGATTAAATTTAATTGACTGATTTAATTGACTGACACTCTGTTCAGGTGAAAGAGTGCTGTGTTTTCATGGGCCATTACTCTACGAAGCTAAGGTAGGCCACTAGGATGTCTAGTTAGTGTCTGTCTCTCCTGATCATGTGGTCCTCATTTGTGAACCTGTGTTGACAATCATACTTCTCTTCACAGTGTGTTAAAATAAACATCAAGGACAAGCAAATCAAATACTTCATTCATTATAGTGGGTGGAATAAAAAGTAAGTTTTTAGATTAAAAAAAATAAGCATTTTTTGTTTGTAAAGATTACAAGTGCTTGATTCCTGTCTTTGTATTATTTTCCAGTTGGGACGAATGGGTTCCTGAAAGCCGAGTGCTTAAGTATGTGGACAGTAACCTGCAGAAACAGAAAGAGCTTCAGAGGGCTAATCAGTAAGTCCCTTCCCTATTTTTGATGTCACATTTTTGCTCTGAGAGTTAAGAAGCCAGGCATGAGAAAGCCTCCCCCCTTGCCATGCCAACTCCATTCAAACTTGCATAAAAAATTTGCTTTCTGAGCAGATGCATGTTTGTCTAACATTCACAGCACAGTCATACCACCCAGAAATCTTAACTTTTGAGAATATAATTATCCTCTTCAGTGTCTTGCAAATGTTTCTTAATGTGAGTGAGCGTACACACAATAATCATTTTACAGAGATCATTCTGATTAACTGATTCTTGATCATGTAAATCAGGATGCACCACTGAGCTTGGCCCATAATTAGCCAATCAGCTTCATCTAGCTGGCTCATATATGGATTCTAATGGGTGAACTTTCAGTAATCTTTTATCTAACATTGACCTGACATCACATACAGACGGGAATGTTTGCAACTTTTGCCACCCATTCTATTAAAGCCAAGAAATCTCTAAGAACAGACTTAGGGTCTTGGCATAATTTAGTCTCCTGTATAAATCATTAATGAATTATCATTGAAGTTATTGAACTTATTTTATTGTGGCTTTTTGTAGAGACCATTATGTGGAAGGAAGAATGAGGGGTGTTGCACCGAATAAGAAGATACCTGCTCCATCGCAGAAAAATGATTTGTGAGTGCAAGTCATTCATTTTTTGTTTTCTAAAAGCTTTGTAATAAACCTGCCAGTTGCTGCGACATTTCAAGCCATATTCTTTTACATTCCTAATATATATTTTTGTGTTTGTTTTGTGGAACTGTAACACCTCCAAATCATTCCTTCTCTTCTAGGAAAACCAAAAAGAACAAACAGAAGAGTAAGTATCGCGTAAATTCTGTGTATTTGCATACTGACCCTGTTTAAATGACTGAACTAATTCCACTGCACCAATGTACTCTGTCAGCACAAAACCTTGACTTTCTGCAAGACATGTGTTGGGAAACTTTCTGCACTTTTGTATTTCAAAGTTCTACACCTTCAGCAAGTTTGTGCACAAGTGCAATCCAGATATTTGTTTGTTGGAACTATAATTCATTATTACCTGGAATTCGGCACTGACAAAACCACAGTTGTTGTGAGAAAAGCAACAATAATACTGATGTCTTCTTTTATTTCTTTGATCGTGATGATGGATTTCTGTCTGTCCATCCAGCTCCAGGAGCAGGAGAAGGGACTAGTTCAGGGGGAGACCCAGCCCACCCTCCACGAAAGAAGAGGGCACGTGTTGACCCCACTGTTGAAAGTGTACGTTTGCAAATATGCTTCATATTTTCATTCATTTTTTTTTCTTGTTTGCAGTATGTGTGATTTCCCAAGTAATGTCAATTGATATTGAGCTGCACTGAAAGTAACTGAGTGAGCTGGTTTGCTTTGTGTAGCTAAACCCTACAATGACTCTTAGCTGTTCAAACTGTGAAGTTTTTGTAAAGGGCCGCCTCTTTTAGGGATAAATGTGTGTTTTCCTGTGTGTTTAGGAGGAGACCTTCATAAATCGAGTGGAGGTTAAAGTAAAAATCCCAGAAGAGTTGAAACCATGGCTTGTGGATGACTGGGACCTGATTACAAGGCAAAAGCAGGTTAGTAATGAGACACTTACCATAACCATACCATAACCATTTCACAGCTTTTTTTTTTGTTGCATGCTTCTATGCTGTGAAATTTCTGAAGTTTTTTTTTTTGTTTGTTTGTTTTTTTACATCCCAGCTTTTCCACCTGCCTGCCAAGAAGAACGTTGATTCAGTTCTTGAAGATTATGCAAGCTACAAGAAATCAAGAGGAAACTCTGACAGCAAGTAAAATACACAATTTTACTCGTCGTTCACCCCTACATGTTTTTCTGTGTTTACTAGCCTGTTGTAGATGACATGGGCCACACACATGATTTCAAAATGGCCTCTGTGTATTTGCTGTTTTAGTTTTGGTAAAGGCTGCTTTATCAGTGATCTTCAAATTTGTGTCATGGAGATTGAATTTGTTTGTCTCCTCTGTGTAGGGAATTTGCTGTGAATGAAGTGGTTGCTGGCATCCGGGAATATTTCAATGTCATGCTGGGGACGCAACTTCTCTACAAATTTGAGAGGCCACAGTATGCAGACATCCTGGCCAACCATCCAGACACATCTATGTCCCAGATCTATGGGGCTCCTCATCTGCTCAGACTCTTTGGTACAAACACCTATGCAGCAAGACATGTCTATATTATTCATTAAAGACACATGCAACTTCAGTAGAGGCTTAAAACATCAGTAGTTACTAAGAGGAGACAAAAAGGTCTCATGTTTTTGTTGGAGGTCCATATGCGGTAACTGTAAAAAATAAATAAATAAATAAAAATACTGGTTTGGGAACTTGACATCTTTTATGACATCTTCCATATCACATAAACTATTTGTTTTAAAAGACAAAAAAAACTTAAATGTAACTCTTCATCTTTAAGAGAGGAAAAAAATCAGAATACATGTGCTTTTATGTAACTTTTCATTAACAGTGTGTGAACAGTAACATATTCAAGACTATTATTGTAAACCATTGCATTTGCAATTCGTCTTCAAGTATTTTTTGCTTCAAGTAAAAAATACTTCAGTATTTATAAGCTCATGTTTTGATTTCTCAAATGAAAACCCTCAACATCCTTGGATAGTATTTTGAAATTCATTACAACTTCAGTGAGTACAATTGTACAGTTTATTTAAAAAAGAAAACTAATTCACATAGCAAAGTCATCTTTGCTCTCGCCACACTCTTAGCCTGCAAGTATATGGACCTCTTGTAGTTAAACAAACATTGGAGGTCCTGGAAGAGAGGTCAATTGGTATAAATGAAAGATAAGAATGTTATCTGTCCAAAAACAACAAATACATGCATGTTTTAGGTTTGATCCCAGCTTAGTAGGTGAAACTGATTTAAACCGTAGCACCCAGAACCACACAAAGATGTGAGAAATCAATCCAGGAAACATATTCAAAGAGTGCAGTGTTAGTCTAATCTGTATTTGAGGTGTTTGTAGAGCTATCAGCAACCAAATGAAGAAGAGGTAATTGATGTGTTATATTCTATGCTCTGTCTTTGTTTTTGACAGTGAGAATCGGAGCCATGCTGGCTTACACTCCGCTTGATGAGAAGAGCCTCGCGCTGCTGCTCAGCTATCTCCAAGACTTCCTCAAGTGAGCCCCCAAAGCCTCACAAATCTGTGACTTGATTCATTTGTAATGGTATGAAATTAATTATATTTTCTGTGTTCTAGGTACCTTGTAAAGAACTCTGCGTCACTCTTCAATGCGAGTGACTATGAAGTTGCCCCTCCAGAGTACCACCGCAAGGCAGTTTAAGGGTTAATTATATTAGGAATTGGAATTGGAGATGACATTCTTGCCTATTGAAAGGATGTGATTTTACAAAAAGCCTTTGGAGAACAGCTCATGGGAGGTCTGTGTCGATTATTAAGGATTTATAAGAATCAGTCCAAGATGTCACACTAATCCCTGGACAGAATATTTACTTTCATGTGGAAAGCTGCTGAGAACGCTGTTCCTGTATTGGTATGTTCTTGAGTACCACTTTTTAGTTTCTATGATACTTGTTTTGTCTGGTGTTTACCAAGATCTTTTGAAAAGGAATTTCATCATTTTTTTCTGTTTTGGTTCAAATGCTGGCTGAAATTGTCTTGTTGGCTGTTGTCATTTTCTAATAAAAGTTTTTCATTCTGTATTTGTTTGTCCATGTCTGTTATTTTTTTATTTTATTTTTTTAGCTATACTGCTCAAGTTCCAGTACATTGTTCAACATGAAGTATATTGGGGTTCTGCTTGGTGTAACACTCTATTTCCTTTTGGTGAAAATGCCTCATGGAAAATGCAATTTGAGTGAATTTACAGAAGATTTGTGAAGCTGATTTCAACAACATTGACATACTGTATGTCGGCTTTAAATCCAGTAATGAACAATAGGCATGAATACTGCCGGAAAGAAGTTCTTTACCGTTTATATTCTGTGTTAAAAGCCACAAATTTCAGAGAGGACCCGTGTTTGGTTAGTATCTTGAGAAACTATTAAGTTTATTAAGAATCGGTGGTTTATCAAGTTGCACCTCTGTGATTCAAATGTGACTCTTGAGTTATTACTTACACATGGACATGTGGTCTTAATTTAAACACTTGAAAGGAATGTGGGCCTTGTGCAGTAGTTATACGTCAAAGCCTTTATTCATGCGGCTAATAAAAGTTTATTTCTCACAAAGCGCTGGATGTGGCCAAGCCCTTGGATTACATAGACACCTGTGAGCTTTTGCCTCTTAGACTTAGGCTGGCTGGGATGATTTTCTCTGTTGTCCTCATGGTTTCAGCAGGATAGATGGACTAAACAAGAGTCTCCTGCTGCTCGTGGTGGAATGTCACATCCCGGTGATGGAAATCATGTGGTGCGCCCAGGGTATTTTGTAGAGGACAGAAACTTAATACACTATTGAAGCCTGGCCAAAACATCTCACCTCTCCGCAGTTAAATTTGCTCAGTCAAAAACTCCTATCCTTTCTTCTCTCCCATTATTGTGACTTGCTTGACAAGAAAACGAGAGGCTAAATATTAGTTTCAGGCTCAGTGATTTGTGGTTTCATCAGTGTCATCTGCTCCCAGTAGTTATGGCAAGTACAATTCAGTGTGTTTCAAGAAGAATTTACTTTAATCCCATTTCCCCAGCCATAACCAGGACCATATGCCTGTTCACTTGCTTGCCTCAGATTACTGCGAGTGTGCTTTAAGATCACAGCACCATGATGGCATTTAACAGCCCACCAGAGAGATTGACACGCAACAGCCATAGGTCTTCTCTGGAGATTCGTTCAGGGAGATATCTAAGCCTGCTGCTTCCTTGGCTCCATTCACTGCTGTGATTCACACTTTACACACAGCATTAGTGGCCACGGGTCACCAAGAGGGCTTCCTTTGGTGTGTTTTTTCAGTGGGATGCTTTCATGTGACCTTGGTGACACTGAGTCTTAGTGCTGTCATTAGTCCAACGCTGAGAGACACATATGCCATGATATAACCATGGCTAATGAGGGTGGTTCAGGTCTGAGTGATTGCTTTAGCAGGTTTCCTCCCTGATCTGCCAATCTAAAGACACACTTGAGGCAGATCTGGAGTCGCCACTTGGAAAAGGGATCAGAAATGCCCTCGGTGTCCAGAGTTCATTGTTGTTTGGGGTTGGTCACAGACTGAGTTTAACAGAGAATATCTTGGATATGTTTTGTAGTATCTCTGCACATTCCGATAATGCATTCTACTCTTCCGATATGGACACTGAAGCTAAGAAATTCTAGTTTATGCAGTAAATAAGCATGTTTAATTTGATGCAGTGTGGCATGAGAGCCACTAGATGGCAGGATTGCACACATCAAGCACAGAATAACAGGCTTGTGCTGCTATAAAGTCCTACAAAATGAATACTGTGGTTTGCAGCGTCTGATGGTATTTGTTTGAGAATGACTTGATTTTTCAAGATTGTCACTGACACCACAGGCTCCTCTGATTTTTCAGAGCCCTTTTTTTCACAGAGAGCAGTTTACAGACAATCACTCAAGGGACAGATTAAGTTACTGTGGAGATGTAATGCCAATAAAGAGACTGTCATCCAATCCTTGTTGGGCTTCCAGGTTCTTTCAGTCTAGATTGGCCATAAACTGAAGACAAACTCCTGCAGGAACCAGCGAGCCGCCCCCCCACCTATTAGACAGCAAATGTTATCAGTTTAACTGACTGATGAAAGCCATTTGTTCCTTCTATATGATTCCCCCAGAGCATATCCATCTGCTTTGGGCTCTCTGAGGTGAAAAACCGTCAGTGTTTAATGTGGCTGTGAATGTTTCCCCAGACTAGGAGTTTGTGGTAGACTAATTACACAGTGGGCACAGAGCCTTAGTAGCACACTGCTGCCAGAGCGGTGTGTGACTGTATGTCATTAGTATTGGAAAATGCATTTGCCACAAAAGACTGCGGTCACTCTCAGCCATTAAAACATGAAAGAACATACCCCACTCTTCTGGAGGAGGAATTTGCAAGACATAAACAGCCTGTAAAATGGAAAACTACATCTGTGTCCATTTGTTTTCCTGAAAGGCGTCCAGATTCGGCAATTCTTACTGAAATTCTTTCCAATAACCGAGAGCAGTCCAAATAAAGGGATAGGGCTGTTTCATCCATCTGTTTTCAGTGCGGTGTAGTAGTGGTTTTGTGTCCTGGATCTGACGCAGTGGGAAAGTGAGAAATTGTGGAGGCTTCTGAGCATGCTGATGCCTTTACTCAATTACACATTGAGCTTATCATCTGTGTGACAAACCTTTTTTTCTCTGCTGAAAAGGGATCCCCCCCCCCCC
>OMKZ01007356.1:10382-20432 GCA_900302535.1 Neoniphon sammara | reverse complement strand
AGCCTGCTGTTCCCTATGAACGTTCGCTTGGCTTGTTGTCAATCAAAAAACGGTGTTAAGTGAACTGGGGGTAATGTGTTTTGTAAAAAGGCCCGAGCGACTTCTCAGCAGTAACTGCCACTTGTACTCCAAATATTACAAATGGGTCCCACGTGGATTGTATTTTGGTAGACGGACTATCACTTTTGCCTCGGTCTCCCTTCACAGGCACACAGATACATGCACACAACCAGTGTAAAGTTGGTGTAACTTTGGTAGTACGTTTATAGCCAGTCTCCTGACTTGCACAACAAACCTGCCCTGTTTTACAAAGTTGCTCAGCCAATGTGTGTGGTCAGTGATTCAAAATGCGGATGTCTATTGCGCTGCACTGTTTCCCCCCATGAGGATTGGCCTCGCAATAAGTCTGGAACAGCGATTTCCACCTCTGCTTCTCTTTAGTCCAGGGGCAGCCATGCTCCCTAATGGCCACTGACATACGCTCAGCAGTAATGATCACCTCGGGGGATTTCCCCTTAGTTGGTCTCAATGACGGACGCTTGCGAGGACAAATCAATAGCCAGCCCGATGTCGTCGCCCAGGTCCCCATTTTCATCTCAAATTTCCTCTTTCATTTGGACGAGCGCCTCTAATTCACCGCTCAGGGCCTTTTTTCATCTCATCTGCTGTGTCTCTCTCTCTCTCTCCCTGCCGCCGCTCTCCGACATAATGTCTGAACAAACAAGCGTTTCCTTTAAGTTGTTTTTTTTTTCCAGGCCCTTTATTTGAAGTGTGCGAAGCAACCAGCAACTGTCTAAATAAGCAAGTGAACGTCTAAATGAATAGAGCCAAATGTACTGTAACCAACTCCAGTCTCTCCATGCTCATATTACCATTCATGCCTGGGGGTTGTTTTGGTTTATGAGGGTGTAATATTCCACTCCTAATCACTTTAACTCAATAGTAATATTGTTTTAATTCATTTTCCCGTTTCTGAAGGCAATTGAAAGTAATTTGCTTAAACTACTGTTGTATTAGATTACTGTCAGCCTCTTTAACAAAGACTTAAACTGTAACTGAATTAGCAACAACCATCATAATAATAACAGTATGTATCAGTCAAAGCAGGAAAAAAAGAGCTGAATGCAATGTGTCCCTGCACTTCAAAATAGCTGGGAATTTTAAAGCGACTGAGATCAGGGCAGCATGCCTCACAATGGCGTGCTTCCAGACTGCGATATAAGAAATTTCCTCTCTGTTCTGAGTTGAAAGGAATAAAAAGTGACAGCAATTTCCCCAGAATCCTTCCTGGGAATGTCTGTCCAAGCTATTTTAGCAATTAGTCGTGGCTTGGTCGATGATTAGTAATTTCTTTCAGGGCCAAAGCAGGGCGTTTAGCAGGCCTCTCGAAAATCCCCTCGTCTTCATCAAGCCTTATTTCCCTCTAATGAGGTTTATTAGATTACAACTGTACCTCACACGTTTAACAAAAGATTAAATTGGCAGAACTCTGTGGGGAATATGTTTTTATAATACACCCGTAATGAGTGAAAGTTAAGGAAATGTGAAGCGCTAAGCAGGAATAAGTCATTGGACATGCTGAACTAGGCCGGGAGGGCCTCAGCGCTCTGAGAGGCGCGTAATGCTGTCGGATAGCTACTAAATGAAAGTGACGTGACGGCGTTAATGAGACGGCTTCACATTACGTGTGACTCCTGCCTGGGGGACACATTATAGCTGACTTAATGAGAGGAGATATTGTACACAGGCACTTTTGTAGTTGAGCGATGAGGCCGCTGGCTTCGCTTCCGAGGTACAAGGCGCCACAGCAGCCAAGTGGTTTGTTAAACTGGTTGACAGTTTGAGCAGTGGAGAGTGTGTTGGTTAAACACTCATCATTGTGGCTAGTGGGACTCTTTTGATCCATCCATGTACAACCATATACAGAAAATATTTGGGCTGTTGATGGTTTGAGAAAAATGACTGGATGTCAAGTTTATCAAGGCTAGGATAATTACACATTCTTAAAATTTCTTATGAATAAAACACAAACTTCCAATTGAGTATGTGTTTATAGGGATAAGCGTAGTACACCACAGTGCATAATGAATTTATTAGTGGTTGTTAACCTCATTTTAGTGTTCAATAAAAGTTTATAATGGCTTATAGAATATATTTAGAATGTATTACAGGATCCCCCGTTGAAGTTGGGAAATGCTTTGCATGGATCATTTTGCTTAAAGCACACCAAAAGCTTTATATACACTGAGAGCAAGCGTCTCACTTCCTTTAAAGCTGCATCAAGTGAGATTTCTTATATAAAAATGCAGCGGTCTTATCAGTCTAAATCGCCAAGTTAGGCTGCAACAGAGATGGGTGTCCTATTTCTGGTAATGGAGGCTTTAGATTCATTTCTGGTGTTGGGTATGGTCACTGGCAGGAAACCTTTTCCTACAGGAAGTGATGAATCAAAACTTGAAGGAAAATTCCACCCTAAAACACATTAACACCGTTTAAAAACAGAGACTGGTGACTTATATTGTGTTTCTGGGGCAGTTTTTTTTTGTTGTTTTTGGTTTTTGTTTGTTTTAAGTTCCAGTGGAGTGTGATGGAAGACAGAGGCGAGCTCTCCCTCTTCTATGCTGGATTTCTCCCTCTATTTTTGTTTAAACTTTGCGGCACATCACCAAGTCTGCGTCACCAAGTCTCTTGTTTGGCTTTATTTTTAGGGGATGACATTGAAACCTGCCAGATAACTGTTTTTTCTAGGTTGTTGATATTTTCTTTCCTATAAAAGGCTGTTGTAGCTTTGCTAAGAATATCAATGGCATCAGTGGATTAACTTTTGCCTAGTTAGCTGCAGAATGGTGAAATACAATTAACAACAAAACGGCACCAAAAACACTGTAAATCGCCAGTCCTAACATTTCAAATAGTGTTACTGTGTTTTATGGTGGAATTTACCTTTTTAAAAGTGAAGTACAATCTGCCTCCATAACGCAGCAAGTTGAAATCATTTGGAATAAAGCACAAATAAAAGTTACTATCATTATATTATCACAGATCATTCAGGTTGGTGAATGTGAGCATTCTGTGTGCTGTTTACTAACGTCACCTTATAGGATTTCTGGGTATTCAAGTTCAAGTTTTTGAAACGGTTACCTTTCACTGCCATTTGGAGCCACCAGCATGCCTAGAGCTGCTCATAAAGCCCATACAGGGCAATCAGATTCATATTGTGCTATAAATCCAATATGTGTTATAAGAAATGGCATACAACAGGTGGGTGCTGTGAAAGACTATAATACATCTTTCTTTTTATATATATATACATTTTATAACTCCCTATAAATCACTCTTGGTTCTTTAGGTTCTTACTGATAGTGTCATAACAGATCACAAACATGTTTATAGCTTGTTATTGCTGCTCTTCCTATAAACCTGTCCAGTAAACACACATTGCATGGTGAATGTTTCCAAATTTAGGGGTTATGCTGGGGGGAGAGTATGTCTTCTGTGCTGGTTGTGGTCAGGTGCTGCGTGTTTACACCCTGCTCGCCATGCTCTGGCCAGGGCTCGCTCCTGTCCACTTGACTGATAGATGTCCGACTTCTATTGACTAGAGAAGAAGAGGCGAGAAGAGAAAAGAGAGGGTCACGGGGAGGTGTGTGCATGTGTTTGTATGTGTGTGCCGGGGTAAGATCGTCCATCCAACTCTCCACAAGACACAAGTCACACCTCATTAGCAGGTAGTGGAAAAGAGAACGGCAGTTATGTCTGCAGTGAAAGCACCCTCACACACACACACACACACACACACACACACACACACACACACTTCTACCCCAATTACCCCTATCCTGTCCCTTGAGCTGACGGGTTGAGTTATGCTGACAGGCACCCCTCTAGAAGGTGGGGTGGGGGGAGAAAGGAGAGAGAGAGGGAAGGAGGAAGGAGAGGAAAAGGAGAAAAGTGATGGAAGGGTGAAAGCTGGGGGAGTTCAGAGAGGGATAGAGGGGAGGAGAACAGAGGAGGGAGGAGGGAGAGAGAGAGAGAGGCGGGAGAGGGGGAATCACATCACGCGGCAAGAGGCAGAATGAAACATGTCTCCCTGTCACCTGCCACACACTATAAATGGATGGCCCCGCAATCTTGCCATCAGCGACTTATCTCCCCCAGCCCGAAGGGGCGGAAAAAAGGGAAAGCGAAAAAGAAGAGAGGGAAGCGAGAAAATGGTGGAGAAGAGTTTCTTCCGGCGCGAGTCACCGTAATTTGTTACAATTTCAAAAGACAAATATGACAGGATGGAATTACTCTGCTGCTATGAAGGCAGTCATTTGCAAATGCCATAAAGTGCAGGTATAAATCTCCTACCCAGATCCACTTAATCTGAGGCTTCTGGGCTCTTCAGCAGTACTCGTCTATTCAAGCATGTGTTTACAGCGAAAGGCCCCTCTAGATCTCCGTGAAAGGTATCCTGCAATAATGATGCGGCGGTGAATAGGGGTTTTAGCTTCATCGATGCCGGGGACAGGCCGCAAGCTTCATAGGCCGCAGGTTGTTGTTGACTGACACCCTCCAGTCATGAAGTGAAAATAAAGTCACAAGGCAGCTACAGAAGCCATATGAGTAACAGCACTCCAAATATAAAGAAAATGAAGTTTTCATCATACCATCGCAATGCCATGTGACTCGTTGCTCTGATGTAGAAAAATGCAGGAATTTAAAGTCACAATGCAATGGCATTTTGAGAGTCTCTTAATTCAATGCATTTCCTGTTGAAACTGGTTGTTGGGAGCCGGTTAATGTATAAACCAATATGGTGAACACTTAAAGAGAGAGAGGCAGTTTTAGGTGATGGGAGGGACTTGCTTGTTCAAAAATGTGCTGCTTATAATGGCTACTGGTTCAGTGTAATGTTTCCACTGAAGATGGGCTGCTTTCCAGGGTGTATCAGTAATGGGATTTTGATATACAAACAGATTCATGGATACATAGGCGAATATTGCTGTGGAAAATTGATAAATGAATTAAAAATTGATTCTGACTTAAAAGGACAAAAATTTAGTCAAAATTATTGCAAGTGGTTGCCATTGCAAAATTAAACATTTCTAAAGGTCAACAGCTAGTGACATGGGCGTTTGGCTTTCTAGTGCTATGGTATAAGCTTTCTTATGCAAGGTTGATCACGTGCATTCAGTTCTATGTCTCAAGGAATTACTTAGTTTCATGAACATTTTCCCTGTTCTTGAGCAATTAGCAGAACTCGCATTGCAGTCATTGGCTGGCTGCTGTCAGTGTAAAAAACATTTGTTCACGCTGCTGCGAGACACAGCAGAACAATACAGGTGCTTGCTTGCATTTGTAGCATTAACAGCAGCAGCAAGAGATGATCCCGCAGCAGTACAGTATTATTGGTGCATCAGACAGTGAATGATGAGTATAGTCAGCGCCTTCATTTATGCATTGCTACTTTGTCTTGTCACTGCCGTTCAGCTCGAAGGATTTTACTTCCACCACGAGGAAGGACGGAAGGAAGGAGAGAGCAGGGAGAGAGGAGAAAAAAAAACACTCGGGAAATGTGACTGTAATGCAGCTTGCGAGTGCAAGCGTGGATTTTCCACTTCCTCTCTGACCAAATCCCACCATTTCAGGAGATTAACCTCGGCATGCGATAAATGTTCGACTTCTTCTTCCCCTCCAATTTCCTTGGAGCTAGAAACTCCAGAAGCCACCGCGGCATGTAAGATAAAAAATGATCACCTAATTCACTCAAGCACAAAATACAATTCTGGAGAGAGGAGGAAAAGCGAGAGAGAGAGAGAGAGAGAGAGAGAGTCGCACATGCACAGGAAGATTCCTACCTCGCGTTCCCTGTTCAGAAAGCTCCTCAGTCAGTTATTATTAAATGAAGCACTTATTCAAACGGACCTGTGCATAGCAAATAGGCCGTGGCACTGCGATTGTCTGTGGAATTTCTTCTTTTTCTCTTATCCTTTGGGATTAATCGCAGTGTACGGTTCACCCTCTACCCACAGTGCACCTCACATGGCAGCTGTGCTCGAACGCTGCTGATTGCTGAAGGTGCCCTCTGCAGATTGCTGCTGCCACTAAGCCATTTAAATGGAGTTGTTAATAAAACGTAGCGATGATTGCCTCTACTTCCCCCTCATCTCTAGTTTGGCAGATGGTTGTCACAGGACTAATGCAGGATTGGCGCTCAAGTCCTCAAAAGTATTCGGTTCTTTGGTGAGGAGGGTGCACTCAAACGTCAAGGGCACATATTGCACATTCGGGGTATATTCGATTCATCAATTTGCAAGCTTTGAAAGAGCTTTTCCATTAGAACCTCTTGTCTACTGTAGTTCAAGTAGCAGTTGACAAAAGCCACTAACATTACCTGCTCACAGTATCAGCACTCTGGGACCTCACTCACTGACTTGTTGAGTTAACATTTGAATCGCTGCCACATGCCTGTTCATATTCTTTGCCTTAAAGACACTCTGTTCAAAAAATATACTTTGAATTGGTCTTTTGAATTTTTCCCCTTAAGTCTCCAATAAGTGCTTGCATTGTCGCTCAGTCCCTCCTACACCTCGTCGGGGCACTTTTCAATGCCAAGATGTCATCCAAGTCACTTTCTTCAGTAAAGAGTTGACTCTATTGATCCATTAAAGCTTCGATGTGGATCTTCACCAAGTTTGCCACCATCTCTGTCTGATCCTTCAGTATATGTCATTGTCTGCCTTACTGACAAAATGCAAGTTTCATTTACCTGAAGGGCCTTGCAATGAAAAGAAACCACACCATTGTTGATAGCTACATTCTAGGACTTCATTCTTTGTCAGAAAAAAAACCCTGACTAAGTCTCATGGAATAAAGAACAGGAGCTTTCAGACTTGAAGATGCATGTGCTACAATTAGCTTCTTCATATGGAGGCGAGCAGTGAAACAATCAGTGTTTTCTTCCTGCCAGCCTCTTTACCTTTAGCCAAAACACCACCTACACGATTGATTAATGCATATGGACAAGCGTTGGACTAATTAATGTCCGCCAACCTAGCACCACCGCAAAATAGGCTTCCCTCGACACGAAGCGTTAATGAGCCCGTCGGTGACGCAGTCGTCAAGCGGTCTGTTGTGGAGGAGGCGAGCGGTGGAGGGGAGTGGGTGGATTATAACGATGATTAGAACCAGTGGGTCAGGAGCGCCTATTGAATTGTCATCAATACCCATGAGATTAGATATCGTCCTGAAACAGTGCCTCACGTACCGCAGGCACACATAACACACACACACACACACGCAGTGCCAGCAAGCAGAGGTATTTGAATATTAACAGAGAGGTGGGAAATACATAAACACTCCATCTTGTTGGCAGAGCCTGTTTGTCTGGCCCTGCAGAGTCTTGAACGCGTGCCATGGCTGCGTCGGCCTGCATCCTTGTGATAAAAGGAGGGAAAAATTACACAGGCTCTCTTTGGCCAGCCACTAACATATTCATTAGTGAGGAATGACTGACTGGGCTGGTTGAAATGTCACCCGGCCAAACTGTCGCCCTGGACTAATGACCTCCATGTCTGCGTGAGATGAAGTCATAATATTCTGTATATGCTGGCTGTAACCTCTCACATGAGTAAGTGGGTGGTATTAGCTGTTAGCACCAGAAAGGCTAAAAGGTTTCTCCACTTTCTGTACAAGTGTTTAGATTTAGGAACCAGTAGTTATGATTATATTTACCTCTTTCTTATTCAGCATTCACATCACATAGGAAGAAACGGAAGAAAAGCTTGACCTTTCCTTCCTGCAATTTGTAAGCAGTCACATGTTTATCTTGCTAAGTCATGTCGTCATTTGTTAGCATTTTCGAGACTTCAGGATCGAAAGAGAGATTGAGAAATGAATGGGTTTTTCCCAGTTCTTTCAAATTATTTGTGACATTTGGACGTTTGCTTTTAAATGAAAAAAAGCTTTTCTTTTTTTTTCTTTTTTTTCTTTTCTTTTTTTTTTTTTTTTTAACCTGAACACAATCAATGTAATTTTTAAAGCAAATTGCTAACAGGTAAGTGGTTAGCCACTCATGATGAGTTGTTGCACACTTAACCAGTTGAAGTGATTCTCCTCTGCTTAATACTTTTGTTGTCATCCTTGAGCAAAGACAACAGACTGGCCAAATAAATGGATACAGTACTGAGCTAAACAGGTATTTTTATGGCTCAGCAGAAAACTAGAATGATTTTAGTTGTAAATTTCTAGCTGCAGCTTCATATTTAATGAGCGCCACAGTGTTAGCTATTTGTTAGCAAAAGAATTATTTTGGTTGGGGAAAGCAGCAGCAGAATTCAGTGGATCCAGTCCCATGTAAGAGATAAAATGTGCAGATAAAAATGTAAGTTTAAATCACAGACTATGACAGGCATCATTATGAAAAACCTGTGTATTTTGCATGTAGAGAAAATATGTTGGATTCTGAATTCCATGTTTGGGCGCATCAGATTTCTGAGGCCAATTGTATTAATGTAAATACCACTGATATTCAGATGTTTATTTCCTACAGAGATTACTTACATAAGTGAATTCCCTGCTGTGTTTGCTACCTGTTTTCTATTCCATATTTCTAATCAGCATGCCTAATCTCTTCACCCCTAACTGTTAAGTTGAAATAAATGGCTGAGTTTGAACTTAATTTGCAGCCTTTCTTTTGAGGGAGGTGCGAGTCTGTCAAAATGCTAAAAACTCAAAAAGCTATTCTCTGAGGTCATTCTCCAGGAACCAGACTGTGTGCACCCTGCCGTCGGGTTTGCCATGGAAACAGCTTTTGGAAATTGCCCGGGTTATGAAGTGTCGGGAGTCGTGATGAATAACTCTAATGACCAAGCGCGTGTTCTGGGTCACAGTCGTTAAAGACAGCCGTGGTAGAACACAATGCAACATGGCAACGGCTTGTCCTGTCCGACGCCGCCTCAAAGAGGTAAAAGCGCACCAGGGCCTTACATGTTAATACACCTGACAAAGCGCTCTCTCGCTGATGGAACGCTAAAAGCCCTTCAGAGCGACGCCGAGGCTCTCTCTTTCTCTCTCTCTCTCTCCCGTGCAGGTGACTGCCGGCTGCCGCTGTCGGCTCCAATCACGTTGCCTCGGCACCACGCTGTTCCTCAAACGCTCAAGCCGAGCGAGGGTTTCCTCCCGCCACCTCTCTCCTCTCCTGTTGTTTTATTCATAGGGCTCAGGGTTCATTTGCCAAGTCCTCTGTTGTAGATTTAAGAAGACAAACAGCGCCGCAAATCCACCAGAACAGTGTTAGACTAAATGACATTTTGCTCCGCCGCCTGGCTAATCGTAAAGAAAACAGTGGCGGATCAGTGCTTAAACCTCGTGTCTTCGGGCAGATATCACGCTCGGTATCGCGGAGGGAACCTTTGAAGTGTTTGTTGTCTTCCGGAGGGCCCTCGGAGGAAATGCTTCTCTCTCTCACTCACACACACACATACACACAAGCACACACACATACCCTGAGAGTTAGTTAACAGTTGAGCTGGCATTAAACAACATGCGCCTGTGTGTATTCCCGGTTGCATATTGGTGGCAGTGGTGGTGAGGATCCCTGTGCCGCTTTAGCGCTGCTATGCTAATGTCTCAGCAGCAGGATTGCCAAGGAGAGCCAATAAAAGCATATTAGGCAAGCAGCAATACACACAAACAGACCAACAGTATGCACACACACGCATGCATACCTACATATATACACATGGCAGGAAGAATTTAAAGCATATTAGGAGGTGCTAACACACATGTACATGACAAAGATAAGACATCCCACGCGTACAGTACCAAATACAACATGCATAGACTCACACTGACACACACATGAAGCACCAGGAGAGAGGCTATGAAAGCATATTAGACAGGAGGAAGCCTGCCAGGAAGAAAGCAGATGATGGAGGGAAGAGAGAACTGTGGGATGGCCTGCTTATCTCTGGGTGAGACTCAGTTCTGCAGATTTGGAACAAGGGCTGTTGCTCCAAGAACTGATATTAATTTTTTTTTTTTTTTTTTTTTTTTTTTTTTTTT
>OMKZ01007330.1:2146-26155 GCA_900302535.1 Neoniphon sammara | reverse complement strand
AGCAGGCTTCTCTTGCAATTGTCCCTCATGTAGCATATGTCTTGAAATTTTCCTCACCTTGGAAAGCACTTTGTGCTTACTGCTTGAAAAGTGCTCTATAAATAAAATTATATTATTATTATTATTATTATTATTATTATTATTATTATATTAAAGTTTAAGGACCGCCACTTTAAAACCTTTACATACCCATCCAGTGATATTTTGAGACCGGATTTGGCTTGGATCAGAATAATTGTATGTTCAGTGAGGAACGCCTATTTTTTTGTGTGTAAATATACCAAAGCCTTTTAGGAAGATATGCACTTCTGGTCACACCCACGGATTTTTTTATTATTTGGATTTGGTACAACTGTAAACATTAGAGAGCACCACCTGGTAATTAATGTACTACTTGCCAGGAATATTCCACCTACATAAAGCTTATGTAGATGTTTTTCACAACTCAATGTCTTTGAAAGCCATGAACAAGAGGATATGAAAAGACCCTTGAAACTCATAATATATATGGACTGATGGACTGGCATATAGACGGATGGATAGATCCTTCGATCGCTTTTTCTTTTCCTCTTCCTTCTCTTTTATTTCTTTCGGTCTTTGTGGGTTTGATTCTTTTCCTTCTCACCATGCCTGACTCTTAGGAAGAATTTCTAATTGTTTATAATGTGGCTTTATTGTTTGTACATCTCTGCTTCATTAAAAAAAATGGCAAAACAATTGAATATGGCAACATTTGATATCTAAGACTTGTGGCCCTCCCACAGGTGATGAAGTGTAGTGAACGATAGAAAGAGAACCGGTGTCCATTCATTCCCTGTACATGACACACAACATTAAAGGGGAACTTGGCTTTGATAAGAGAGCATCCCACAAAGCTACTTTCATAGCACCCTGAGGCAACCTAATCTCTTAAAAAACAGATTAGTGTTTCTTTTTTTCCTTTTCCTCACGAGCACTAATGCTTGTAATTTCAACTCAGACAAATCCAGGGCACTTAAGATAAAGCCGTGCTCCCCTCTCCATCCCTCTATCTCTGTGTCTCCCTAATGGCTGCTCCCTGTTGCACTGATCAGATCATCAAAGCCGTTGGTGTGTCTCATTAGTGGCTCAGCTGCAGACGACAAAAGGCAGAACGCTTTGGCAGGAGAGCAAACGCTTTTACAGTAAACAGTAAAGCCATCAGATAGCACCTGCAGAGAGCCATTCCTACCACCAGAGGGCGCCCATGAAACTCTCACCAGCTGCTGTACTAGAATGTGAGGGGACAAAAAGCATCAAACAGATTATACATTTTATTTCCAGGTCATAGAAACAGCTCATGAATTGCAAATATACATCAGACATCATTCAAAAACAAGCCACATCAGAAACTGTGCAAAGCTGACTTGTCTTTCGCAGTAAAGTTTACACTTATTAAAAGGAGCAGAAAACTTCCACATTCACCCACTGATTGGAAAGTGATGCCATGACATCATAACGATGAAAAAATAAGGCCTAAGCAAGAGCTGATTGACTGTTTTGCAGACATAGAGAATGGTAGTGATATCAGGGTCACCGACTTTTAAGAAAATATAAAAATATAGCGATTCTATGTCCAGTTTGTTTGACATTTTGGCCCAACCATGAATGTAATTAACACTGTGTCAGCAACAATCATTTCGAAGTGACAGCATCGTGTTCACACAACTAGATAAATGAAACTTGCGTCGCTTGAGTATGTGTAGCACTTGCAATTATTTTCTACTTTCTTTACACCTCATTAAAGAACAGTTCACACATCTCAAACGTCAGTAGCCTCTTTTTCTGATCCCAGCCCTGTTATGTAGTCCGAACAATCACTCAGAGGCCAAACACTCAAAACCAGCACGTTGCGATTTGTCTTCATCTGCACCGCTGTGGGGTTTTCAAGGCCTGAAGAGAGAAGTCGTCGCTCATGCTGCAGCTTCACACCTCTGGCTGAACAGGACCTCCACCACCTTGGGGTCGGCCAGGGTTGAGAGGTCGCCCAGGTCCTTCTCGTTGCGGGCAACCTGCCGGAGGATTCGCCTCATGATCTTCCCTGTAGGTGCATACAATCAGAGTCAGCGGAGGGGAGACGGGGTGGAGTACGACTAGCAGGTGCAAGTCTTAACGCGGTGTACAGCTGCTACCTGAGCGAGTTTTGGGGAGCGCAGGGGCGTTCTGAATGAAGTCCGGCGTGGCGATTGGTCCAATTTTCTCTCTCACTATAAACAAATATGAAAAAGGATCCACTAGCTTTGAGAATACATCTTGTCTGGATCAAATAATGAAAAAGATTGTGAGAGGTCAATATAGTTCAGCTCTACAATTAAAGAAGTGATGTAGTGTTGTAATAGCAGAACATCTTTTTTGTGCAAGATAATGTCATTTCAGTTTGATAGTGCTTAGCATTATGAACACTTAAAATTTAATGAACTTCGGTTGGGTAAAGGAGAAATCAATCTTTGATGTTCAATTCATGATACTGCATTTCCCCTCAGTTAGTGATTTCCTACATTTCCCAGAGTGACTTGCAACAACCACCAGGGAAAGGGCATTAATTTGTTGCTTTCAAAGGCAGATCAATACAAAGAGAAAGAAGCTCTTCCACGTTGATTCTCAGGAATTGACACCAAAACCTAATTATTACCATTCTGTAGACAGCTTAAGAATTTTCTGCTATCCAACTCTATCTAGCTGTTGTGGAAATATCTCAATGCAACATCAGGTTGTCTATATTTGCCCAGCTATCTGTGACAATAAGAAAAATATACCATCAAAAACATAATAGACCCAGAAGCACAAGGCACATCACAAATAGCTGTTATTCAGCAGTTTTACAGTGTTTAAAAGGGTGAATTTTTTCCTTCAAACCTCACCCAGTCTCTTGAGCTCCTCCACCACCATGTGCGTGAACTCCTTGTGGTCTTTGAGGGTGACGAAGCAGTAGAGGCACTCGCCCTTCACCTTGTGAGGCCGGCTGACCACGGCAGCCTCCGCCACGGCCGAGTGCTCCGTCAGAGCTGCCTCCACCTCCGCTGTGCTCATCAGGTGGCCTGGGGGACACAGCGTCACGCAAACATGGGTTATGAGTTTCATCAGTGACATCTGTCATTGTGAAGCCTGGTTATAACTCGGTGACAAAGGAGAGAAAACAAAACAGGATTGGGATGGGATTTTTTTGTTCTCGGGGTGAATAAATGCTACAAAACAGACTTTTTGGGTGAAATAATCCTTTAATAACCATTAAAAAGAAGCTGTTTTCAGAGGCAGCGGTGTTAACAGTAACACCTAGCAGTACCTGACACGTTCAGCATGTCGTCTATTCTCCCTGTGATCCAGTAATAACCGTCCTTATCACGCCGGCAGCCTGACAAAGAGGAGAACACGACGCATAACACCCAGTCACATTTAGCGAGACATTTAGATTCACATTTTTCAGCATTTAAGCTGGCACTTCTCTGGAACGGCATGCAGGGAGCTAAAGGGTAGAATGAACGTCTCCAGACTGCCAACATTATAGTCAACTGATAGTGAGGAATGTGAGGGTCAGAGCCAAGTGCCCAGACAACAGATGTAACAACATTTTATTTGGCGTACCGTCACCAGTCACATAGAAGCCTGGGAATTTCTTGAAGTAAGTATTCTCAAAGCGCTCGTGGTTCCTGTACACAGTGCGCATTATTCCAGGCCAGGGCCTCCTGAACACCTGAAACACAGAAAGTATTTTTAATTTATTATTTTTTTAGTTATATTTAGAGGGGTACTCTAACTATCACTATCGCTACTACTACTACTAATACTACTGCTGCTAGTACTACTACTGCTAATACTACTATTGCAATTCCAGGAGAGGATTAATCCACAGGCTACAAACAGAATGAGAATAAAAAATAAAACAGAATAGAGCATAGTACACAGAGTAAGAGTATAATATATAGAAATTAATTTTTTTTTGTGTGTGTTAAAATGAACTTACCAGATAGCCCTCAGCCTCGCCTTCTAGTTCCTCCCCATGTTCATTCAGGATGGTGGGCTCCACCCCGAAGAAAGGAAATGTCTGTAATGTGAGACACGGTTTTGCATCAGATCCCAGCTTTTTATTACGTAACTTGCTATTTTCAATAAACAGCTCCAGCATGGCAGATCATATCAAAATCAAGATCATAGCCTAAATCATAATCTACTATTCTTAGTGGATTTTTATATGATGAAATGGTGCAGCTCCCAGTTTGTATATTTCCACTGATTTTGTTTCAAGTGCTGGTAGACCTATTAATGCATGGCAGAAAATCAAATCAAAAGATTGCAGGTTATCCCACCAGCATGCAGGAGGCACAACCCTTCCTTGCCAGCATATCCTGCATTGATAAAGCTAAACAGTGGAGATAAGGGTGTGTTTAAGAATTGCATAGTAACATCGGAGCATGACGGTGCTGTTGTCACTTACAGCAGAGCCCGGCTTCAGTGGCGTGGCAGCAGGCAGTGGAGTCAAAACGTGACCGCCCTATAGATTAAATAAGGAAATATGTCAATAGCTGGAGATCACTGCTTTTAAAGTGACTCAGTGTTCACTCATTAGGGTGAATTGCCTGTGGAAGGGCAACTGATTAGAATAGGATTCTGAATATGATGTACAGCCAAATATAAATTGGCTCAGTTTTACCACCAGTGAACATTAATTTATCTTGTATTTTTCAAATTTAATGAGGCACTGTAAAGTTGATACTGAGAAAAATCTCCTAGATAACAGCCAGGTGTTATCCAGGTGTCCATTTTCAAAAAGAAGGCACTGTCCAACACTTACTGTCTCCGTCTGCCAGAACGTGTCGACCACAGGGCACTTGCCCCGGCCAACCACCTCATGGTACCAGTGCCACGCCTCTGGGTTGATTGGCTCACCCACGGTACCCAGAATCCTCAGACTGGAGAGGTCATACCTGGCAGGGCCAATAACAGAGCCTTAAAGGAAAACTCCCTCAAATACTTTACACTTCCAAATACCATCAATCTGGGATGTTACACGCATTCCAGGAGTTATTCTGTGATGAAGTGTTTTAATAAAAATTTTTGGTGAGCCTGCTTTCCCTTAAACTGCCTTGTCTACTTCTACTCGGGTTAGCAAGTTCCTTACTTTCCCAGAATGACTTTCAACAAACTATAGTAATAACAAGAGAGCGAGAGTTTTCCTAGTTGGGAAAAAGTAAGAACCCCCCCCCCATTGTGCCCCTTACCCAAAATGCAACATATTGGGGCTTCTGTCAGTGGAGAAACTGGTATCTCTGCCTCTTCTATGATGCATTTTGAGCGACTGACACCAAATCCTGACATTTACTGCTGATGTTTTAGATAGCTGGCAAGACTTTCTGCCATTAAACTCCATTGAAGCTACGCTTGAAATAAAACAGCACCATGCAACAAAATAGGCTGAGAATTTCATCGATATGTGTTAATTTAACAGTACTGAAGTGTTTTAGGGTGGATTCTTCCTCTGAGTTACAGTACTGCACTGCGCTGAAGTGATATATGATCAGATTAGCCATCAAACACAGCTGATCTTTGACATTACAGGGATGGAAACTGAACCGACTCTCTGTCAGGGGATAATCCCCTCTACTTCCACCTCCACCATGAAGCTTGTACAACAAAGGGGGCTCACACAGAGATGTTTTCTTTTTCTGGCCTTAAGGTGGCACTTTGGAGCTAGTATCGACACAACAGAAAACAGGGGTACATGGCTCCCTAACATCATCCCTGAACATGCAGTCATGCTAGTTTAAAGGAACAGTTCACACAAAAGTCCATCCAGATAGTTTCTGTGTGATTTGGCGAGGTTTCCAGTCTGCTGCATTCTCCGCTGTCTCCCAGCACCCCCATGCAGTGTCTCTGGGTGGGTGTTGTTTTGCGGAGCTCAAACTGTCAAAAATTCACATGTGAAAAACTCAACAGTAACAGCTCTTTCCAAAAACAATGACATGGATATCCGGCGTAATCTGCAGCCCTTGGGGTGACGTGTTTTGTTGGGAACTATTTCACATCGAAGGGGCGGATAGATACAGTTTGGAACGGCGAAGATCACGGCAGACTGGAAACCTCACCAAATCTCTCTCTTTCTTTCTTTCTTTCTTTTTTCGGTATTTTGGGTGAATTGCTCCTTTAAGACTTTTCAAATCAATCTCATTTTCTTATTAAGTCTGGGAGGCCCTTTTTGAGAAATGAACAACAGTTCAAGTCAGCCCTGCTTTTGAAAGGCAAATACCCGGCTTCTGATAAAAATGAAAAATTAGGACTTTTCAGAATTTCAGAAGGCGAGGCCTTACTTGTGCAGCGGCTCTCGTCCGTACTTCATCAGCAGGCGGATGGCTGTGGGGGCGGTGTAGAACTTGGTCACTTTGTACTTTTCAATGATCTCCCAGAAGCGGCCCACGTGAGGGTGGACTGGAATACCTTCAAACTGACAAAGAAATACATGCATTACTTACTGTAATCAGTTCCACCATTCTAAAATGTCTCCACTCATGTCACTAGAGGGATTTTGAGATTAAAGTATCCTGTATATTAAACTTAATATACTGTATTTTACATAGCAGGACCAATGTTATTGCTAAAAGTAAAGAAAAGAAAAACAAACATATTGCCAGCTCACCAGAACACTAGTAGCGCCGTTCGCAAGCGGGCCGTATGTGATGTAGGAGTGGCCCGTGATCCAGCCGATGTCGGCGGTGCACCAGTACACGTCGTCATGGTGATGATCAAAAACGCACTTGAAGGTCAGTGATGTGTATAGTAGGTACCCGGCAACAGTGTGGAGAACACCCTGTACCGTACGCAAGGACAATAACACACACAGACATGGAGAGAGGTTTGGTCAACACAAAGCAGAGGGCAAGAAAGAGAGGACTCATCCTGCCGGCCAGCCTGGCGGAAGGGACAAGTGTGCAGGTGTGAGTGTGAGTGTGTGTGTGTGTGACAGGAAAACAAAGAGACAGAGAAAGAGGGAGGGAGAGCGTGAGTCAGAAAGAGAGGGATGAATGCGCATAATTTCATGCTTTGGGCTGTGTTTTTGTGTACTACACATATTGCAAAATACAAGGGCCATTGTGGTAGTTACATTTAGGATTTGCAGTTATGCCTTCTAGCATTAGAAAACCATTAATTATTATAATTTTACAGCATGTTGATAGAGCCAGCTGATTATGTCAAAGCCAGCATGGCAAACATCATTAGAGGCTCATCAAAGCAGAAAACAGATGTTGTGATTGGTTAAAGATGTGGTTTCAGCGGGGAGTGCATGCTGCTTAGCATCTTTGTTCCTCTTTTTTTCCTGTGTATTTCTTGTTGTGCTCTACCTTGGGCTTGCCGGTGGAGCCGCTGGTGTAGAGAATGAACAGCGGGTCCTCAGCATCCAGCCACTCGGGTTCACACTCCTCAGGAGCGTCTCTCATCACCTCGTCCCACCACACGTCGCACTCTGAGTCCCAGGGGGTCTGAATGCACCAGGGTAATAGAGCATAAATCAGCACATGAACTCACACAGTGTGCCAAGAGCACAGGCTGCAACACACCATGTCTGCTGAACTGTAGAATTTATGTCCCTTTGTAGCAAATACTGAATTCTGCAGTCAAACCCGTAAAATGTTACATATCGCTGTTATCAAGTGAAAACTCTGATTTGGTGATTTTATAATTTCAAGTGAAGGTTCTCTGTGAGTTGAGGAAATTCTATGACCCTAAGACTTAGGAAAACCTTCAGCTGAATGACCTTAAAATGCATGATGGTCAACCTAAAATCAGCTCTTTTCCTTAATTACTAAAAAAGTTGGAGATGCATATATTACATATTATGTGCATATGCAGTACATATAAGTACTGCAGTGGCCACTTTATCCTATTTTTTTTTTTGTTTTGTTATTATTATTATACATACGATTTTATTAACCAGACATAAGAGGATGATACATTATGAAGCTCAGGAAAATGAACTGATTGCTGATTTTATTGGAAATTTCATTCAGTAACATTAAAAAGCAATTAACTGATTATTGTATACAATTTAACTTAAGTTTTTAACATTTGAGATAGGGATGGACATTTAAGATACAGAGTAGACATATGAATATATGTTCATGTCTCCTGTAACTTAGCTTATAATGAATCAGTGCAACAATAGAGATAACTTTGTAGTACTGAAAAATAGAAAAAGTACAGGAAATATCCTACATCTATATGGTAGATAAACCAATAAACCAAACAAATCTATTATCATTAACATTACCCACTTAAATTCTTAATGGCGATTAACTGGTCATCAATTAATCATTAATCATTTAACTATAAAGTGTACCATACTGTTTAGGAAGGTGATACTACATGGATGACAATGGGTTTTGTTAAATGGAGTGTAAGTCCATCATATCATACCGTATCAGGCCTCATCAGTGTCATGGATAGAGAGTCAGGGCCTTGGGTTGCAATCTTCATAATGTACCTACCTGTAGTTTATTGCACGCAGCTCCGCTTTTTGTCCTCAGCGCGTGGTGCTTGACCACGAGGCATTTAGTGACACTGGAAGATGCTCTGTTAGGAAGTAAACAACGCTGTCAGACGCAGTATATGGCATCAAAATCTCTATTTATACTTATTATGAACTGACCATTCCAGAGCGAGACTGGAATATCTGGAAACAGACGAGCGGCGCAGCAGTACAAAACAACCCCCTACCGCCGACACAAATATTTAACTCATCGGCATTTGGTGTACATAACCATTCACAGCATGTTGTTTCTCTCAGCTCACTCACACACGCCTCCCAGGGTGGCCATACATGCTGTTTCACACGTCGCCACGGGAGACGAGCGGTTTGGGGCTTCCCTGATGGATCCGAGCACTCCATGTTGCCCGGCAACCCCGCGAACCCACAAGCTGGAAAGCAGGCGGTGTGTTTTCCTCCACATCCCTCATAACAGCTGATGGTGCTTTGCAGTGTGTGCGTGCACTAGTGCGTGTGCGTGTGCGTGCGTGCGTGCGTGTGTGCTCGCTTGAGTTGTAGGTTGAGGGTTTGAAGGGATAGTAAACTAAAATATGTAATTTTTCATTTTTTTTATTGTCATCACGGGGTGCAGTAAATCATTTCTATTTCTGTGCAGAGAGGCTTATCAGTTGTAGTAAAATGAGGTACTTTCACATGTAAGATTGGAGCGATCCAATCAGAACACAGCCTAAGTTTTTCTTCCTCTCGCCCCCGTTTGATTGACACTTCAGTAGTAATAACAGTAACTAGCATTCTGTTCATGAGCACAGTATGCTGATTTTGTACTGTTCCTGGATAGAAGTCCTCCATTTTACCAAGGATCATTTTATCAATCTAATGATATATCAGAAGAGGTGAGAGCTAGTAAAGCTCTTCAGTCTGATATGGATTTATTTCTTATTTATTTATTTATTTAACTAGAGATGGTGTCTGTTGTGGACTTTCTCACATCAACTCTGCTACTACAAGCCTCCAAAGTTCAAGTTTTTAGCAAGTGAGCTCTACAACAGTGTTGGCTAGGAAAACATTTGCTAACATATTGTTGCAGAGCTAGTAAGAGTCGTAGCTATTTCAGTTCAAGCTGCGGGATATTTTCACTTTGCTGGACAGCTGGTTGGTCTCACCAGAGTCCAGACAATATTGTTACCCTACATGGGCAACTAAAGCCCACCCAGCCCTGCTGGAATGGATTACTGTAGAAAATGCAGCCCCTAAAACTCAGTTAGTGACTTTTAGAAACTCTAAGATTTTGGTGGACGATGAGGACAGTATTCCAGAATAATGCTAAATACTGTAAGAAACTACTGAGTTTATATCTGTGATTTGAGGATGATATGTTGAACAAAGGAACAACCAGCTTGACTGTGCATGGTGGGTCATACCACCAAGGCTAAGTCCCATTACTAGTGGCTAGTGTAAATAAGATTGGTTGTTGAGACATGAGAGACAGATATCCCTGTAAACAGGACCTACTTTTCCCTGCACTTGTCCAGAGCCTCGTCCACAATCTGTTTCAGGTTGATCAGCTTCTCTCCTCTGTATACACCATCTGTAAAATATAAAGGGTGGGGGAAAAGAGCAAGAGGGAGGGAGAGAGAGACAGAGACAGATGATGGATAGATGATGAGGTCTATTATCTGGCTGGGTCTATTTACAGACTGACTCACATGTAGTCACTTTACAACTTGAAAACCACCAATCCATCACATCCTAGTGATGTTATGTGTGGATGCTAGGAGGTCAAGGCCAGACTGCTAGGAGGAGATACATCATGTGGTGCCATCGCACTAAACCTACCTGCTGTCACCAGGATGCTGCTCTGGGCGTCCATGATCCTCTCACAAAGAGAGTCTGAGGAGAAACCTGCAAACTGAATATACAGAGAGAGGGAAAATGGGTGAAGAGACAGACACACACATAGAGAAAAACAGAGCTGTTCCTAAGGGTGAATGGAATTAAGTGAGCATGTCGTCCCCCACAAGATGCATCATCCCTCCAAGTTTCATCAAAATCTGACCGCTGCTAAAGCAGTTATGGCCTTTCAAAGTCTCAAGTTTTCACCTTCAATTATAGCGCCCAATTTGACCAGTTTCATTTTTCATTTGCCAGAACACAGTGCCAAAATGCATCATCCAAGTTTGTATAGACAGCTGGATGTATGCAGCTAGTTTTATGTCAATTGGACTTATGGGATAGGAGCTATGACCATTCAAAGTTGGAAAATTTGCCCTTTAAAGGTGCACTTTGTAAAACTGCAGAGAGTTGATTTAAAGGTGCACTATGCAGTATTAAAAAATAAAAATGTGGAATAACCATGAAATTTGGCAGTTGAGTCTATATGGTCCTTGTTGTTAGTCCAATTATGAGAGTCATTAAGACTCAACCATCACATTTCATGCTTCATCATTTTTTTTTGTCAGCTGAGTCTAAAGGGTCCCCATTTCAGCCGACCCTCAGTTTTTTGTCCACGAGTCCACATGAGAGCCATGTAGACTCAACCATGAAATAACATGCTTATTTCATATTTTTTTGTCAGTTGAATCCAAATTGTCCCTCTGCGATTTTGCATACTGCACTTTTAATTATAGCGCCCCCATCGGACTAATCATTGTAACCTAGGGTTACCCACACAACTCCAAAATGCATCATCTCTCCAGGTTTTCACTTTTAATTATAGCGACCCCATCAAGCCAAAAGGGTGTCATTTTTTAGATGCTGAAAGACAGTGTGAAGATGTATCCTCCTTCCAAGTTCTGTCAAAGTGACACCAGTGATGTCCAGGATATGACCTGCGATTTTACCATTGTAGGACACATGGGCGGACAAAGGACCATTCATAGCCCCCCATTTCATCCCATTATATAACGGCGTGACCTTGTTGAACATTACAGAGGAAACTTCTTTATGAAGCAGTAACAGATCTACTGTAAGATCATCCGCTGGCTGCTTCTCTTGCCAGGCTGAGGTTAACAGTTCACAAAGTATAAAGTGTCACTCTTGATGACAGCATTATGAGCATTATGACTCAGGACATTGAGGACTCTGGACCCAGCAAATGTCACTGCCTACAACGTGGCTGTATCTACGATTAAATTTTATGCCAAAGCAAATTTATCAGTGGCAGTAACAGTCACCTGAGAACTGAGAGCAAGAGGCTGGCATTAGCCCAAAAATGCTTGTATGGCTAATTGACATTCAGGTTAAACACTATAAAGCACTTGAATTAAAGACTCTGCATCAATCTCCAAGGACAGTTGAGGTCACTTATATTTAAGTCTGTCAAAAATAGCCTTGCACACTTCATAAAAATGAACCCTCGGAGCCCCCTGTGTGTATTTTTAACAGCAACACTAACCTTTAAAACGGACTGGGGAGGCTGAATAGCTAAAATAGTGTTGGCTCACTCGCAAAATTGCACATACTTTGATCCATTCCCAAGCTGCATGCGGCCAGTAAAAGCCTGACCTATATATTGTGTGCAGGTGCTGTCTGCGCTGCTGTTCACACAGTGAGCAGCTGATAACTACAGGACCAGGCCAGCCTGAGCTAACAGCAGCAAGATCTTGGGTTAAACTGGTGTTTTTCTTGAGGGGGAAACGGGGTCAAAGCAGCCAACACTGTTAACCTACTTGTTTACCCGCAAAAAATGGGACCCTTGGAATGAATGGAGATGAAATGAACACAGATGGCAGATTATGCATGGCAGACATGAGTCAAACAGTATTTGAAAACAATTCTTGCACTGACTGACTTCCGCTTTGGCTGCCAGATGGGGTGAGGTTTCCCATACATGATAACACAACAAGTGTCATAAATGTTATACTATTTAGAAAATGTAGCATATTTTCCTGCTTAATGACTCAGCTTATACTACATGACTTATCCTGATGCAACAAGCCACACTCATTTGGCGCTCCATGTAGGGTAAAACAAACACTGAAGCATTATTTGTAAATGCTGTTTGGCTTTGGGCTGTTTTGTAGCTCTTAAAAATCCTTATTATAATACATATATGCTTATAAATTAATTAAGGAAATGGAGCTTTTCACACGACTTACCACGATGGAGTGAACAGCACCTATCCTGGCACAGGCCAGCATTGTGTAGACCAGCTCTGGGATCATGGGAAGGTAGATAGACACCCTGTCGCCCTTTTTCACACCTTAATCAAGGACACAAGCACACAGGATTTTAATAACTGATGTTTCCCATGAGCTTATCTGCATGAGTTTTGCTCCAAAATGACATATGCACCATTTTTAAAAAAAAATCGCACCTCCTAATATAAAGGTAAAGCTTCTATGATTAATTGTTTTAAAACCTTGTCCTAGGCCACAGCGGATGGTCCTCATTACTAACAAACATGAAGACCTACTTATGGTCATGTGGTTTGACAGTCTTCTTTGTGCCCTAATGAAGGTGCAATAAACCCATTCTTTTTGTACAGGGAGAAATGTGCAGCAATCTTTTTAAAATATTCTTATTTTTCTTTACGATTCTGCCTTGTCATGGCTCCATTGGACAGCTAACACCTGATTTGGCTGTGCTTTCTTTTCTTCTCTTCTATAATAAATGATAAAATAATTAATTTTGTCTACTGAAAAATAATTTCTGAGGGTAGAATCATCTTTAATTTGAGGCACTGAGCAGATGATGTATATATATATACTGATGTATATTCTCCTGGAATGACCCCTCAGATGTACATATCTACATTAGGGGATATACAGTAGTAATACTACAGAGTTAAGGAGGTTACAGTCCAGGTTCTCACCCATTTGCTTGAGGACATTGGCACAGCGGCAGACCTGGCTCAGCAACTGGCGGTAAGTGATAGCCATGTGATGGTCTGGTGAGTTCCCCTCCCTGGGAAGACAGTAAACCCATCAGAAGATAACAGAAACACATGCAGAATCCCATCCTGCAATGCATGCAATCCATGTTACATGTCAGTTACTGCTAGTTGAAAATATATATATTTTTTTTTCATTTTATGTCTTTTATACAATGTGGGTATTTGACTGGACATTATCCATCTGCACACAATAAATAAATCAGATCGAATATAAATCAGGGATTCATTTGCACTGAAGACAAAGTGGCCAGTCCTGTAAGTGAACCTCGACTCATCTCCACTCAGCACCTCCCTTCGTTGTTAGCTGCAACAGTACCATCTCGAATAACATGAAACGGGTCCTGTGAGTTCACAGAGGAGATAACATGTTCCCGTCCTCGGCGGGTCTATATTGGGTTTGGATGTTTGTCAGGACGGGGCAGGGAAAACTCTGTGCAATGTTACCCAGGCCAGTATGCACCGTGGCAGCATGCTTGCACAAAGCTCGCCTCTGGTGTGGGCCAGAAGCCAGAACCCTGCAACAACCTGACGTCAACCTTATTGCCAGGAAGGCTGAGATGAAGTGATGAAATGGGCTGCTGTAGACTAAATACAACAGCTGCTGATTAAGTGCTCTGAGGTGCCAAAGAAAATGGTAGGAATTTCAGTTCATCACA
Organism: Neoniphon sammara; assembly: GCA_900302535.1. Taxonomy (NCBI): domain Eukaryota; kingdom Metazoa; phylum Chordata; class Actinopteri; order Holocentriformes; family Holocentridae; genus Neoniphon; species Neoniphon sammara. Next base: position 12,114 of record OMKZ01007330.1, on the reverse strand, counting down.
TGTCACACCTGATGCCAAGGTTACACTTGTTTCATCTGATACTTGGTAACAGACACATTACAACATAATTCATATAATCACTATCTACAACCATTTATATAAGGGTGTATTCAAGTAGTTGTCTAGTGCAAAGTAAGCTCTTTATTCCTGTGAGTGATGTGAAAATACAACCTCATCCTTTGAGTTAATATTCAATCCCCAGATGCATGGCCAGAATGTATCTTGGCAACGGATGAGGAGAAAAGCATTTTCTGCCAAAATCACTCCGCCCACTGAGGTAGAATTTATGCTGTTAAGCCTATTTTGTAACTGACACTATGATGTTAAAATACTCAAAATGGATATGCACCGCTCTCTCTCTCTCTCTCTCTCTCTCTGTGTGTGTGTGTGTGTCTCTCTCTCTCTTTCCATTAAAAACTTTCAGGAATTGCCCCACTGCTGAGAGCTTCATCAACTGTTGGAACCTGATCAAATTTGTATATGGAAGCACATGATTGTGCAAAAACAAATTCCTTACATAGTCGATGCTGACAACTCAAGTCAACATGCCTAGATAGCCAGTGGAGAGGGTTTGTTGACACTTTTAAATTGGGACTTTGATAAGATTCCCTGACTGAGGGCTTTGTTGAAGAGGTGTAATCCTTGAAACTTTGTTCTATTATCAAAGCACTGTGTAAAAACAATTAGAGTCCTTGAAATCCCTCAGGGTTAAGTACTTACATCTCCCTTTGTGGGTGGCAATAAGATGTCCCAAACACCAAGTGTATGTTATGTAGTAGATCCCAATAGCTGGAAATAACTTGGAATTTGTTTTTAACCCATGGGCAGAACCAGATTGGTGGAGTTTATTGCATGTGGACAAGAGTAAGACATCAATCACCAAAAAATATACAAAACTGACTTTTAAGTACTTTCCTATGATGTCTTATTCTTTTGAGACTCGTGTTATTTTTCTTCCGGGCAATCTCATTCTCTGAGAGACGTTTTGCAAATGCTGCTTTGCTAAAGTGTGACTTTGCAAACTCATTCAAATCAATTCAACCAGCAGCACAAAACAGTTTGACACTGATAACTTGACTGCAGCCACAGCTACAATGCAGCTGACTGGCTGACTATAACCTCATCTGGTATGATGAAACAATCATGGCAAACGCTTAACCAGACCTTACATAAGTGCCTCAGTGCAGTGCAAACACTTTAAGAAATTCATGTGGGCGATGGTTGGTTGCTAAAGTCCCGCGTATCATTGAACCCCCATCGCTGCTGAGCTGGCAGAACAACAATTTCTTGTTTGCCAAGTTTCTTCCATTGACAGGGCAAATATTTGCTCATATATCCAGTCAAAGGAAATACATAAAATAGGGTGTGATGCTTTGCGGCAAGCAGCAAGCCTAGTTAATAAGTCCTTAAAGGAGTTCAATGGGAAGATCCTGTTCTGTAAGATTAGTTAAAAAATATAGGAAATCCAATTGAAGTTGATAGTATTTTGGCAACAATCCATTAGGCTCCTACTGAGCCGTCTTAAATGGGGGATTCCTGGAAGATTCAAAGACATCTAGTGTAGGATATAACTGCACCTTAAGAAAACCCTGTAAACTTTGGCTTAACCCTTACAAAACTCTTAGAATCTTTTTGAAATACCCTATGTAATCCCAAGGTGTTCACTTGAAATCACAGTCTATCTCAGTGGGCAAAATTTGGACAGCAGTCCTGTCAGATGTTCCCTTTGGATTCTGACAGGACTTTTGGACCAGGGGAAAGAGTTTGGGGAATGGCACTGCTGCAGCCATGTTTTGGTGCAATGGGAACACACCACTGGTATTGACTGGAATACCTTTTGGATACCTGTTGGTACAGGCAGTATTTCACCTGATCTTAGACCCCTGGTGAATGCTGTTGCTTACCAGTAGTAGGCAACCCGTTCACCGAGATTCTTCTCTTTCACATTTCTGTCCAGGACGTTGTAGCACATGTTAGTTTTGGCCCCTTCCATGCATTTGACATAAATGTTCCCTTTGGTCACATCAAAGTTGTACTGCAGCATTGGTCCCGTTGCCGGCTTCTTCCAAAAGAACTCATCAGCAATTTCTTTCCAGAAATCTGGGACAGGAGATGGGGTATTTTGTAGTTCAGTGATGCACATATAAGGCCGCTTTGGTTATTAAAACATCAGTCAGGTGTGCATCCAAGCATACACACACACACACACACACACACACTGACAAGAGGGTGAAATGCAGGTAAACGCTGTAAGCACTGCACTAAAAATACAGATGTCTTTGACCTACCTTCTGGATTCTCCAGAGACTTTCTGTACAGAGCCAGATAGGAGTTAAAATCAGGCACATGAGCATCCCTCTGCAGTTCAGCAGGAGGGTTGTACATTTTGTCCTCTATGTGCTGAGATCCAGGAACGACCATTGTGGAGGGACAGATGCAGGCCGGCCTATATCATCTGAGGGGGGGAGGCAGAAAACTGGCTAATCCGGAGCCACTGCTGATCTGACTGTATTCTCCTGAGGCAAGGTAAGAGCACTACAAGGCCTCGCGTGCTGGAAGCACCACAGTTCAGTATATATAAAGGACCCACCTCTAATCCCTGGGTTTCTGTCTCTTCCAGTCTGCTTAGTGCCAAGGCAGCCAATCGGCTCTCTTGGTTCGGCACTCCCACTTTTTCATTGGTTGTGCTGTCCCTGGTCTGTTGATCGCATTATTTTTCCTAGCAGAGGGTGGAGGAGGAGGAGGAGGAAGAGGAGGAGGAGGTGTGCAGCAGGATGAATGCTTGGGATTCACAGACAGGCACAGGGAGGTTTGACAGGGAGGGCACTGAATGCTCTGAGGGAACAAAAAAAGAGAAAGAAAACAACATCCCCTTCATCAAAAATCCCTCAGCCTCAGTCGTCCTCAAGGCACTGATACAGGGCACAGTTTCTTATATTTATGACAGATGAATTAACATTGTATTTCATAGTGTATAGTACACTCTATATTTTTCATTAAAAAGTGCTTTGAGATTATTTTAATACCCCCTGCTTCGAAAATAACATACATAGCCACCAGTAATAACAATGACATTTAACATTAATAATCAGGCTACAACTAAACAAACATTTTCCAATTTTCAAAACAGAGGTCAGAGATCAGTTGTGCTGCACAAGTGGATTAATTGCACCAGTGGATTATAATGATGATAAAAGTCTCCGCATTAATAACAGAAGTTATACTGTGGTGAAGACGTCAAGAATGTTTGTTCCTATTATACGTGCAACGTGAAATGGCTTTAATGTTACATAACAGAAGAGGAACTATCCAAATAGATTTTCGCATCATTCACTGTAAGATCACATTTCAATCTGGGATCGATTGGGTTGTGTTGCGACTGACGTTACGTCAGACCCTCTCAATCGATAGTGATAACACTTGTGTTGATGACGGCCATTGCTGTGCCGTTCAAGTGATATTGCACCGGGACAAAACTCGCTTCAATATGTTTTTGTCTGCTGCTTTCCGGTCTGCTGTTTCGCAAACGGTATGGTAGTGATATGCTTCTTGTATTCGGATAAAAGCTTAGGCGCCCTTTGTCATTAATTTAGCAACAGAATGTTGTGACACCGCACAAGGGCATCTGTGGAGGCCGCTAGCGTTAGGTAACATTAGCTAGCTAGCTAGCAAGCCAGTTTACCTTGCAGCTGCCCTAACGCTAATGTAATCATTTGGCAAATATGAATAAGAACTGTAAAATAAAAAGCAGGAATGATACGAGCACTGTTAATATGTCCTGTTGTTAAACTTTGGGTAAAGTTTGCAACTAAACATTTAGTCGATCACGTTACCAAGATAAGCTAAGTGAAAAGGATAATTGGAAAGCAAACAAATAAGGAAAGGCGTTTTCAGAAACGTCAGGCGTAAGACTTAATGATTTCACGGAGTGCAGTGTAAGTTTATAGCTTAAATATTTATGGTAGTCTAAGGCCAATAGATTGTAAACTTGTAATCATGGGAATGAAATTATTCATAGTGGTACATACAATTTAGGACAAATAGCATGTTATAAACTAATGCTCCAGTGACAGACTTTATTTGTGATGGTGAAATGGGAATGAAATAGAAAACCACCAGGCAGAGTCATAGCACGCTATGGCAGTTGCTGTAAGGCTTTTTTTTTTAACCCAGAGACCAAGTTTTAAGTTTTACATTTTCGCGGGGTTTGAAACGCTTTTGTAGTGTTTGTGGTAATATATCCGACAGAAACTCCCACTGATGGACGTTCACCTCAGACTATATAGTTTTTTTTGGTCTTGAACGGGACATGTCTATCAGCTGCTTCTCAAGAGGCAAAAATATATACTACTATATATACTACTTGACTTGCATACAGTTTGTCTTTCATATTGCAGTCAGTATAAATTTGATATGTTGTGGAGCCCTTATTAAAAGAAATTCAATTCAATTCAAATCACTTTATTTGTCCCTGAGGGGCAATTGAAAAGCCAGGTAGAGTGGTACAATCCATAAGAGTAAGTTTTTTTTTATTACATATGTTAAAAGAAAGCACACAGAACATACAGTGCAACATTGCAAGAAACAAGAAATGAAAGTGAATGATATTTTTACTGAAGTAGACGTCAGGACTCAGTTCAGTATTGTTACGCAGTCAGATCATTTTCATCATTCTCCCAGATCTTGAAACCTGTGTTTGTCTCTCTGTTTGCAGGCCAGGCAGGTCAGAAGTCTGCATCGGTCGGCTGCACGTGCTGGAGCTGGTGGCATCTTTGTGGTGAGTTTCAGAGGACAAGAGATGTGCAGATGAGACCGGACACAGAGTGGTTGTTTGATATCTAGTGAGCACCTAAGGACTAGCTTTCATTGTTTACCTGGATATACTTAGTTACATTGAATCAGCAACTTCTGGAGCAGTTGTAGAATTACAGTGGAAGTCAGTGTTATTGTGCTGTTTTACTGTATAAGCTTCAGTCACGATCTACTAGACCAGTGGTAATAAGCTCATGTTCTCTAGGTTCATACCACTTGTGGTTTTCTATTTAGACTTAGAAAAACAGGTAGCATTTCACTACCTGGCAGATTAGAAAACCAGCAGTACTCTGGGTCCCAGACACCCGGAGTTGAGTACCACTGTTAAAGACAATCATATCTATTTACTTATTTTTGTGGTGTTCAGAACTAGGCACATTATTGTCTATATGTATATATATTTCTGTTTATTTTTTCTACACTGACATCTCTAGCTTCCTATCCAAAGTGGAGGCCTAAATTTCTGTTTTTAATTTGAAATATCCCACAGTGCTGAATCCTTGTATAGGCAAACTTACTTGGCTTATAAAACTGATGCTGATTACGATTTGACAAAAACATCAGAGGTGTTACGCTTGTGTAATGGAAATATGCCATGGTTACAGTCCCTTGATAATAATGACGAGTTTGATCTGTCTTGGGGGGTGAGGGATATTATTTGGCTGAAGTGTTTTTGTACTACACTTCGTCAACCAGGAATATCACCATTTTGCTGTCACCTTTAAACAAAATTCAGTGAAGTGTAAGGTTATTCTAAATTTTTCAAACACTTAGGTGATATTTCCTCCTCACAAGGGGGCAGTATGTGCAGCGACAGAATTGACTTATGTAATTGCTTTTGGTGGTGAGGCTTTCCTGCATGGTTGGACTGCATGGTAGCAGTACCTCTTCCCCTCCAGGCTTACATGTTGAGTTATTCATATTTTATTAGATAATACTCGTAATCCTGTTGCTTCCGATTTTCACTTGTTAAGTGAAAATCGGTCCCCAATACCAATTTATCCACTCTATTTATTATATTCATAGTTACCAGGATTTGACATATACTGTCCAACAAATATTAGGCCTATTTGAATAAGATTAAGGATGTTTGCATTTGGTGGATAGGGAGTACATGTCCCTTAACATAATGTGCTTTCTGTTTTAGCACAGAGATACACCTGATAACAACCCTGACACTCCTTTTGAATTCACCGAGGAGAACAAAAAGGTAAGCGTGACATCTTAGTATCATAACAGCTGATGTTTTTGCATGAGCATCGCTTTGCTATTGGGTTACAGTGCTGAAACTCGTGGGAGAAATGCAATGACTGTCACTTAATTATAACACCACATTCTTTCTGAAACATTTTTCTTCAGAGGATTGAGGCGATCATTTCAATGTACCCAGTCGGACACAAGCAAGCAGCCACCATTCCAGTGTTGGATTTAGCCCAGAGGCAGCACGGATGGCTCCCCATCTCAGCCATGAACAAGGTTCAGTGATTCCCCTTGAATTTTTGTGCAGTGTAGAGCAGTGTGATGCTGGTTATTAGAGCGGGTTTGCTCCTGACTTAATTCCCAGCATTAGTTCCAGTGCTTGATAAAGTTTAAAAAATACTTTTATGAATTCTGATGTCATGAAATTTGGACAAGTTGTGCTATAATAGCCTTGTATTTACTTTGTGTGTTTACTGGATCAGATGATTATTTTTGACATTTTTGTATGAAAGCACAGGCCAGTGGCAGTTACTCCAGACAAATAAAATGTAAAGAAAACGCTGATATATCCAAAATAATGAGCTTCATCCAGTATAATTTAAATAGAACATGATGGCAATGCAGTGGGCTGTAAACACCAAACAATTGCTTTTGTACAAACTGTAATGGCCCTGTAAAATCTATCTTGAGTGTCAGTCAGACTACAGTTTTATGAAAGACTATGCTTATAATGGTGTAAGGGAACCTCATCTGAATGTATGCACTTGTGTTTCTTTAGGTGGCAGAGGTGCTGGAAGTCCCTCCAATGAGAGTGTATGAAGTAGCAACTTTCTATACCATGTTCCTGCGTCAGCCGGTGGGAAAGTACTTTATTCAGATCTGCACAACAACGCCCTGCATGCTCTGCAACTCAGACAGCATCCTGGAGGCCATCCAAAACAAACTGGGTAAGAGAGCGATCGTCCATTTTACAGCGGGACCTTAATAAAAGAGATGAAAACGTTGATGAAAACAGATCTTTCTTTATTTTGTATATTTGAGATAAACAGAGATTGAGAACAAACATGTAAATATACATGCGCTATTCAAACAACACTGTACTGCGGCAGTTAGGCCTAAGCAAATAAGAAGTTTAAGTGTGGACTCAAGCCATGAGAATTTTGCTGGCAAGATTGGTAATTTGCTTGAATCGGTGTAGCATTTAATGAAGTGAGCTCAAGATGTTGGGTTCTTTGAATCAACCAAATGGAGAGGTTATACTTTTGTTATGATTCACATATGGTAATGTCAGATTGTGTTGCCTGTGTCACCAATAGTGATAGTGTCAGTAACCCAATCTGTTGCTTGTCAAAGCAGATTAGGCTAAACATCTGGCACGTCTTCAATTGTTTCTCCACAGGTATCAAGGTTGGGGAGACTACACCAGACAAGATGTTCACACTAATAGAAGTAGAATGCCTGGGTGCCTGTGTGAATGCTCCAATGGTCCAGATCAATGACAACTATTATGTGAGTACCTGACTACTCTGTGCAGATGGCTTCATTACAGAACATGATAAGCAAATTAACAAAATTAGGTTAAGCTCAAAATGCCTTTTGCGGTTAATGTCTGCAGAGGATACATTGTGAAACTCGTTCTCAGAAGCGTCGTTCAATGTTTTCTTTGGCAACCAGTTCAATGCAACCAAACTAGTACTGCAAATTAGCACACACATTCAAGCTGGTATTTGCAAACTAAAATGAAAAAATTGTAGTAAACTAATGAATTAGGCCACACAACCCGTAGTGGAAAATGTTTGAATTAGGTAAGCTCCACTTTGGTGCGGTACAAACATAGACTACACACGCATTTCCCCAAAGAAATGATTGCAAAGGAGAAAACTGCATCAGGAAAATAATCATCTATTTATCCTGAGTTAGTAATACTCTATTTCGACGTAATCTGTCTGTCTCAGTCATGACTTAAGCTTGGAAAAAGACTGACATAATCAGCCAGAAGTGATAAGGGAAATTTTCTTTTGGATTTGTGGTGAAATGTTACCTGACACTTATTCTGCGTTCAGTTGCTGTTGGAAATACTGTAATCATAATCTATCTAAGGACACATTAATCGCCTGATAAAGGTAAATACGATTTGGAAAGGAGACGTTTTCTATAATGCCCAAATTGCTGAGATAAGATGTTTCGGGGCAGAGAGCATGGAAGTTGTGTCAGTAACTCATGGTAAAACTAATGTTATTTTTCGAAAATCTGTGTGAATTCTTAATACTGCACAAATATTCAGTAACTTCAGCTAATGCAGTCAACAAATCAGCAACTACATGCCCTGACCTGCATTTCCCCCCGCCCTTCATTCTTCTGGTAGATCTGTTCCTGTTGTTAACTAAAATATATTGGCCGCTAAAACAAACAAAACAAGTTATGCTATATGGCCCGTTTTATTCTAATTGTTGACAAAAGCACAAAAGACGTCCAAACTTGGAAGCAGGAGTTCAGGAGAACTTGAAGGCAGCGTAATCAGTGTAGCTATGTGAGTGCAGTAGCCTATCAGTTTGCAAATTTTAATTTCTGCTTCAGTGCTTGTGTACATACTAACCTGCCGACTTAGAAATTATGAAATAATACACTATGCAATAATGGAGTACTATTTTAGATGTCATTGTTGTCAGGATAGTGTATCCATAACTGCTGTAATGTAATTACATTAGTGACGAATGTAACGTCAGCTGGTGTCACTTTGGTCGTATGTACGTATACAAGTCTGTCTGGCATAGCAGCTCTTCTTTGGTTGTCTCGGTTAACAAAAAAAAATCTTAAGCTCTCACTGCTGACAAACTACAATCTGTCATGAAGATGATATGAACGAAGCCAACCATTTAAGCCTACGTCAGTACTTTTTGTAGCACATATGTACATTTGTCCCATTGATACAAGATAATGACACGCTCAAGGCACAACTATAATATTAATTTCAGTGGATGACACACTGATTATGAGAAGCAGTCACTGGACCAAAATAGCGAAATCCTACCACAGGGAAAAGTTAGTCTGAGGCTGTGCACTTCCTGTTATTCCTAACAAGACTCTTACAATTAAATTTGGACATTTTAATTGTTTTGACTACAATACCTTCTTTCCTATCACATCTGAAAAAGTTTTCATATAGCACCTTGCTATGATCATCAAATTTGCTTGGTTAAGGAGGTTGGCGTTGCTAAGTATTTCCTTAATAACTTCCGCCCTCTCCCTTTGGTGTTGTTGATTGTAATTGGATGAGAAGGTCTTTATATAGGACAGAGGATGTGAAGAAGTGCAAAGACTTGCAGTAATCCTGCTCATGAGGTGTCTATGAGAAAATGAAAAGCAGTGCGCTAGGCCGTAACATGCCGTTTTCTTCTATTCCAGGAGGACCTCACCCCTAAGGACATTGAGGACATTATTGATGAACTCAAAGCAGGCAGAGTCCCACCACCAGGGCCAAGGTATGTACAAATGCCCAGCCTGATTGATCAGATATTTTCCTGGTTATGTAAAACCTCTTCATCAACTAAATCTCAGTTAAGACGGTAGAAAAACAGTTGTTTGTTTTTCATTAGATTCAGATCTTAAAGTTTACTAAAAATGTTCCTCCTGTATGCAGTGGTTGCAATGGAAGCCATATTCTTTTTTTCCTTATAGGAGTGGGCGTTTCTCCTGTGAGCCCGCGGGTGGACTGACTTCTCTGACAGAACCCCCTACAGGGCCCGGCTTTGGTGTAAGACCAGACCTGTAGAGAATTCTACCACATCAGCTTTTCAAAAGCAGTTCGTCCCTGACCTGATAAATGTTTTAATTCAAACGAAATGTGTAAATAAAATGTTCATGTACCTATGCTCTAGGTGTCAGTGTGTCACTTGATGAGTAAAACTGTGTAGTGAGTCCAAACAGGAGGAAAGAGGTGTTGCTGTATACACATA
>OMKZ01007324.1:4473-14504 GCA_900302535.1 Neoniphon sammara | reverse complement strand
TACTCCGGTCACAAACAAACCAAGAGGGTTTACAAAGCTCGGTGGAGGCTGGCTTCTCCGTCTCCAAATAATCTAATGGTGCGTAAAGGCGTGTGTGTGTTTGCCCGGTCGGTGCGTACGCGTGTGTTTGCGTGTGTAGCTATACCGTCGGGAGAGGGAGGGGAGGGGAGACTAGAAAAGGAGAGCGAAGGCGGAGGGAGCAAACGTGAGTGAAAGTGTCAGCCATTTTTCTCATTTTTTTCTATTTTCTGCTTTATTATCGGCGCGCCGCTGCTCTCCGGTCGGAGATGTGATTGTCAAGTGGGGGGGAGAGAAGAGGCTGGTTCGTCATCGCTTGGATAGAAGGATATTTTTCTCTCTTCCTCCTCGTCTTTTTTTTCTTTTGCAAATATATTTCCCTGGGAAACAGCGGGGAGGCTGGAATAAACGCAGGAACTGGTGGTTTGGAGAGCCTAATCAGGCCACCGAACAGCGGATACTCCCAAACTATCAAGCCGCCTCCTCCATCCAGAGAGACAGGGAGACGGGAGGCGGAGGAGCCGAGGGAGGGGAGAGGACAGGCGGCTGGATGAAGATGGGGGTCTATGCTGTAGCGTAGAGCAGGTCCAGGATGTTAGATTTTAGCCCGGTGAACATTTTTTCATTATGAAACCATTAGCAGCATCAGACAGCCATGGAGTCCCGAGCCAGCAAGATAAAACCCCGGTAAGTAGCCTATTGACGTGTAAGGTTTTTTCTCCATATTTTTTTTTTCTCTCATTTATGACCCCACTAGATATGATTACCGGCCTTATAATGGATGTGCATCGGATTTCTATCGAGCCTCCACAAGATGAATGAACGCAGGGCAGGCCAAGGACAAGACAGAAACCCAAACGGTTTGATCACAGCCTTATTTCCCTGTCGAGCCTCCGATGTGTGTCAGTGTGTTGTAGAAACGGCCGCCATGTGCTTGCTGTCACAGCTGCGCGCACGCACACGCACGCACGCACACACACACATAAGAAAAACACTTTAATACGTTTTAGAAGGAAATTTGCAAAACATTGCATACATGAAATATTATATGGGAATATCAGGAATATTATACGGACGTCATAGGAGATAAAACATACCAGATCAAACCCAACACTGAGTCGCAGACGTTTTTTAAGTTCCTATAGGAATATCACAGGGCTATTTTTCTTTAGAGCCCACACACTGGTTTGCAAGGTTGGTGTGTGTGTGCGTGTGTGTGTTTTATGACCGGCGTCTGTGCCCTCATTATGTTTTACGACGCACTAAGGTGACAATACTTGATTGTAGGTCCGCACGGCGCGCCCATGAAATTGCCACGCCGATGTCGTTTCTGTTGGGGAAAAAAATACTGTACAAGCAATAGATCAGACTGGCTTGTTGGGGTTGATGTCAAGTGGAGGGTTAACCCCATCTAATCTTAGTTGACCCACCTTTTTTAGCCTGACCCAAATCTTTCCTTGTCTACGTCATGGCAAGGTGTATCAAACGGATGCAAAATAGGTTGTTTGAAATGAGAAAAGGTGTAAACCAGCGTTTTTTTCGGAAATTTAACTGGTTGTGGTCACCGAGTGGAAGTCATACGTAGTTCACCCACCGGTTTATTTACCCCTGCTGCCGGTGCTGTCCATGGTGCTGGATGCAGCCAAGCAGCTGCCAGACATTTGGAGGCCAGCGCTGCTGTACAGGACTGATCTGTACTTGAACGGTAAATGGATTGATCGGCTGTCAGCGCCGTTGGCATCACTCACACACCGGGGCCACACACACGCATACACAGACCGGGCTTTAAATCACAGTGATGGACGGATCTTGCACTGCAGAGCACAGATCCCTAACGAAAATCACCATAATGTTCCAATAATAGTCCTATAGGGATTTATAGCGTCTGTGGGACTCAGTCGGGAGTTTAAAGTGACCCTCATCATATTTTATGCTATTTTCTGTCTTCCATGCTAACACTAGAGGGACTTAAACTGCATTCTCTTAGTGTGGGACTCAGTTGAGTTGATACTGACCACATCATGACATCATGCTTTATGGCATTGTTTTTTTTTTTTTTATCTACAGAGGTATTACTCTCATGTCTCTGTAATGATTTATAGTTTTTCCATGATCTCACTATTGAAATAGATCTTTTTTCATGCTGGATTTGACCAGCTCTCCAACACTTAAGCAAAAACTCTCAGCCAATTGAACCGTAGCCAGTAAATGCATGAAATCTCCTCTTAAAATGTATTACAGGGTTTCTATAGCTTTTCTCCTAAGGTATGACAAAACAGCACTGCATAGTTTTTAAAGTAACGCTTCTCTCTGATTCAAGAATTGTTAATAATGGCAGGATAATATCATCTTTACATTTCCAAAGCCCAGGACCTATGCAAGTCAACCTAGACCAAAGAGACAAACAAACACGTGCATGGAAAATATCTGAGCATATTAATCTTAATTTGGCTTATTTCTCCCTCAGCATGTGCGACATATTTTTGGGTATATTTGGGTGGGTATATTTTTGTAATTTTGGCACGTTATAGTAAATTTTCTAATTCATTGTGTTGTTTTCTATGGGGAATAACTGTGGTTGATCAGTATGTTCACCTCTCTCCCTGGTTATCTCTCCCTCCCTCTCGCTCCATATTAAATATGTTGTTTTTTTAGCATATTAATGGGGGCCTGTGTAAATATTCATTTGGCACAGCAGGAAACCCACCATGGGTAGAGTCAATAAAGGCCACCAGATCTTATTACAGTAATGACATCACTTCAGCAAGGCCATGGCCATTGGCTGCTACTGTACATATCTAATTCCCAGTTTGCTTATCTTTGTTATATAGACCTGTGTGATTTCCTCTCTTACAGTTCCATTTAATCTTGAGTCTACCAGAAGGCAAACTCTGTTTTATGCCATGTAATACAATTCATTTTGATTTGTTGGGGTTTTATGGACTTTTATGGCTTTTCTATCTTTCTTATCTTTTGGTGATAGGTTAGCCACAGACGCCGTCTCCTTATCTCCTAACATTTTATGGTATTGATGTCCATATACTGGAGATATGGGCACAAACATTTTATCTACTCTGGGCTCGATTAGTAAATTAGGTAGAAATTGTAGAATTTGTAATGTAATGTAATTTTTAGAGTAGAAAACACAATTATGTTTTACTTCTATGTGTATCTCATCAAAGTCTTTGAGTTTTGAAAAAAAAAAAAAAAACACCGTATAATTTAAAAATTACGTGTGTGTGTCCATGAGAAAGATTTTTTCTGAATTACAATAATATGCTTATGGTCAAGGGACTATCAGTTCTCATCAACCTTATTATGATGTATATAGCAATATAGATAAATATAACTTAAAGCTTTATTTCCAATACAATATACAGCCATTTAAGATCTCTCTAAAATATAAAGGATCCAGCTCTAAAAGTGTTTACATTTTGCAATCTGTGGACTTGAATTGCCCACTGTGCATTACAAAGTGGCAGAATTTGTATTTTTTTTTTTTTCTGTTGAACTGGGCTTGTTTTTCTTTACTTTTTTTTTTTAAATGGTTGACGTCTAGGATAAAGCTCAGCGATAAAGCGTTATGATAATAGTATGGTGCACTGGATGCCTCATTGCATATAATCATCTCCCCTTGTCTAACTGTTGGCCTGTGTGGTACTGAGTGGTTGAGCTGTCACCAGGGAGGGGAAAGCCCAGAGAGCATATCAGCCCCATTTAATCGGACACCCTGCCGAAAGGGCTTTAATCTCTTGATCCGCCCAGCTCAGGAAAGCGAGAAGCTGCCGCCATGGTCACGGGAAACTCTGGGATGCGCCCACTGTCTCTTAGTCCTCCCAACATCGACGTTTTTCCATTCTTTAACAAGTAGACACAGTTGCAACCATGTCGAAAATGTTTAAAGCTGCAGGACAATCTTAAGTAGTTTTAGTTGTGGAAGAGAAATTGTTTTGTTCTTTTTAGCTATTATCCAGAAATGACCCTCCTATTTAATCTGACTGGAATTTGATACTTACAATGCCATGAAGAAGTCAGGCCAAATGGCTCTGAACTTGACCACCCATAATGGTGGTTGTCCTGTGCAGCAGCACGGCATCACCCCCAGCATACTGTATAAAGGCGGTAAAGAGATTGAGAGGCAGCCAGCGCTTCCACAGGGTTTCCGCCCTGCAATCTAGGTCATTAGGTCTACAGTGTAATTTAAGGAGCGCCACATCTGCTCACATGTAGGCAGAGCTGTGTGTTGTGGCTTGAGCATTAGAGCAATGCTTAATCCTCCTGTGACAGCTGATTGTAAATATTTTTGGCTCGGGCTTCTGAAGAGCTCATTTCATTTGTTTGCCAGAGAACATTGTATGTAGAGCACAGGAGTAGCCCACTGAGAGATCTACATCAGGTAGGAGGCCGGTCACATTGTTTGTTATGACTGATGCTGAGGATATCATGACAGCATTGCTAACCTTATGCAAACTCTGCAGCGCCATCATGGTTCGCAGCTTATTGTGCACGCGATCGACGAGCAATCAGCGTCCCGTTGTGCCTCTGATTAGACAAGCTTAACCACTGTGTGTCATTAACGTTGTGGTGGCGTCCATCTTAGCCCAGTCTCCAGCATGCCGATGGACGGAGGAGGTCACTTGACCAAATGCTCGAGGGCTGCATGGACCCTGGCTTATTGACTGACAGACGGATGACCTAAATGAGTGGAGAGAAAGGATGAAGTGTGTATTATCCCCATCCCTCCCTTTATCCCGCTTTCTAGCCCTCCCTTTATCTCTCTCTCTGTGCTACCTCTTTTCCTCCCTCCCTCCCTTTCCCTCACTCTTTCCAGGAGGCGGGGCTTGTGAGTGCAGGGAGGTTGTCAGGAGGTGGGAACCAGTGGGGCTATTATTATTGACATGTAGACCACTCCAGTGCCTGGTTGGAAGTCTATATTGACAAACCCCACATGGCCAGTCTTGTCCTCTTAATAATGACAGTACTCAATTAATTTACCCTCTGTGCACTTCTACTTAGTGAATTAGCATTACTGTTACCCCATAATATTAAAAAAAATAATATTTTAGGTATTTAACTGATGCCTGTATTTAACTGGTGTCTGATTTGTGTGAGTGACTTGAAAGGAGTGCAGCAGTACAGTGCATAAACATTTGTCGACAGCCAACATTACCTGAAACTGATAGTCATTGTAAGGTCAAGCCTGTAACAAATAAAAAATAATCTAAATACTGTAAAGCAAAAAATTGTTAATTAGAGACTGACTTCACTTTCAAGGTTTGTTTTAAACGAGCGATACAAAAAATCATCAACAAGAAATATGATTAGGTTCAGGCAGTGCAGCTTCAAATGGACAATGGCGCTCATCATCATAACACAATAGTGTCCAGTCAGTAATAATGTGGAAGTCGGCTGGAGGCGTTCAGACCGAATTGGACCAGATGAGGGAACGGGAAACAGCAGCCTGAAGGGGTTAGCGACTGGCCCCTCCGGTCGGCCATTTTGGTTGGTGCAGCCAGCCAGATAATTAAACGTGATGGCAATCTTTGACACAGTATAATCACATCACACCTCAGTGCCACTGGAACCACGCTGAGTGCTCTGTCTGCCTCTCACTCTTTTGACACAAATATTGCACAAAGAAAGACATAAAAGCATACAACAAATAGCTGTATCTCCAATTTCCCTCATAAACATTGGAAACCATGCAGGCTGCAGCTAACAAAGTGCTCTAAATAACTTGTCACACTATACGGCTATAACTGTGCCAAATCAATTCAATGCCACACTTGCTTCAAGCTCTTCACTTTTATTGTGGTTCTGTCTCGGGGTGCAGGCCATGAATATTGAGAAGTCCTTTAGTCAAAGTAGTTTTCCCGTACACCACAGTGTTAATTCTGGCAGAAAGAAAAACTCTTGTCCCCCACTTCCAAAACTCTTTCATTAAGCCATAATGCAGACGAGTGCTTCAGAGGCTGTGACGATGGAGGTTTTCTCAGAGCAGGTTTGAGAGGAGATGATGGCTCAAACCCATTTACTTGCAAATGAAGCTCAAGATGTATTCCTATCCAATCTATTCCATTTGTCATCTAAGTGAGACTTTGCGGCATTGCTGCTGTTGAGACTGATTTCCAAACCTACCTGTGACAGTTTAGTCATTTAGAATCTAGAGTGCGTTTTGGGGAGGAAGATGTTGAGATCCACCCCACGTATGAGACCATTTACCAGCGTAGATCAGCAGAGAAGAATTAAAGCCACACTCAGTAATTGCAGTACAACATCATCTGTCCACTGTCTCTCTGCCATTTGTTTACATCAGGATTTACTGAAGCAAAGTCTTCACTTCCTAAATTTGTAGCCTGACTTTTCTTTACCAGCACTCACAGTATGTGACAGCTAGTTATGACTTCTGTGTTTTGCGGCTGTCAAAGTTTTGTTAACAGCTTGTGATGTCTGGACACAAGTACACACATCTTTTGATTTATCATAGATTAAAAAAAATCCAAACACTCGTTTCTTTCCATCTACAGTTCATTTTTTTTAAAGAACACTGTGAACACAATCAGTATTTACATGTTCAAAGAAAAAGGAAAAGTTAACTTTTGCGTCTTTGTTCTCCATCAAAGGGCATACATTGTTCTCAAAAAAAAAAATTCTGGCTGAGATATCCTGTGCTGAATTAAGTAGCTTGGTTAAACCAGCCATGTTTGACTTTTAGGTGTGAAAATTCAATATTGATGATCTGCCACCGCCAGAGGTGGAGTTGAAAGCGGCACAGTGCAATCTCCCTTCTGAGTATCAAAAAAATATTGGTAAATAAAACATTTAAGCATGAAATATTCACATCCATAGGCCTTGTGAACCAGTTTATACCATTTGATTAAATCCATAACTCGCCCCTCTGGCACTCCAGTTGGATATGAGGGGTTTCATTTCAAAACACTTTCTACTGTATACATTCCAGAAAAATATAAATATGATGTTCTTGGAAGTAAAATGTTAACCTTGATGTTTTTGTAAGATTTACAAAATACAAAGGATAAAATGACTAAATGTTAATATTTTGTAAGTTATCACGATAACTAGTAAGAGGGAGTGTTACTCTCTCTCCAGGAATCATTTTGTATCAGGTATCACATTTTTTCAAAGGGTAGATATTTCAGTTTGGAAGGAAAGTGTTTATATACAGCACAGCACGCATCATTATAATGCACACATTACATGCAGTAGACATTCATCAGACGAACACAAAAGCTTTCACTGTACTAACTGCTGTAGTTGTTTTTGTAGTATTTTTCCTCGCCTGTTTAAAATTCAGCACATCTCTAATACATTTTGCATTTTGGGGTCAACTCCATAGGAAAATGTGTTGGTTCATTTGCAGTATGCCTAATTACAGTAGTGCCGTTTGCTTTAGTATACACTATGCATTACTCAGATGGATTTCCCCTATTACTGCCTAGTGTTCATTTAGCTTATTTGAATTGCATGCTTTAATTAGGGTATTTCCTTGGTGTACTCAGTGCTTCTTGTTTTTGTGCTCAATTCATGAAAGGCGTGCCGCTCAGTTAAGGCTAACACAGTTGAGCCCCAGTAATGCTGCTGTTTTGTAAAAATTATGTTACTTAAGTTGTGGCTTTTATCTTAGGCCAATTGAAAGGTTACCTTGCCATGTTTGCACTGAGAGGCGCTCAGATCCACAAGACCTGCTACTTCTGTTAACACTTAATTATTCAGTCACATATTGTGTTAAACTTGGTAAACACTTCCTACAAAATCCAAGAAAGTGGGAAAACTTCATTAACATTTCCCTTTTTTTCCGCCCTTGTCTCACTTATACACACACAGTATAATGAATTATTTGGATAAACTTGAGTTTTTCGCGAGGGGCTCATTAATATTTTTTATGTTTGTTCTGTCAGCAGTGGTGTGTAATCACAGGAGTGGAGCAAAATGAAGATAAACACCTTTTACTCATTAGAAAAGAAATGAATGTGCTGGTGTTGTGGCTCAGTGGGTTAAGGTGCATATAGTGTCATAGGTTCGAATCTTGCTCACAAACTTTGCTGCATGGCATCTCGCTCTCATCCATCCTTAATGTCACTTGCCACCGCGAACTGTCCGATTAAGAATAAAGCTGTGATAAAATAATAATATATACATATTTAAAATTTATACATAATCCACAGACATTAAATAAATTCAAGTCTCGCTGAACTAATGAGTTTAACTGCAGCCATTGACCTAGATTCCATGATGAGGTGCTTTCCCATTAAAACCCCATACATGACATTTTTACATTTTTGCATTTTTGCATTTTTACATTTTATGCATTTAGGCGATGCTCTTTTGCAGTGAGTGCAAAACTAAAATATGCTTCAATTCCTAGATCACCAACAGTTTCCCTTAATAGTAAGGAGGAGGGGAAAAATATGTGCAATAGAAGAAATACAATAAAAGCCCAGGAGACAAGCAGGAGATGTTTCGGTTTCTATTGTGTTTTTGGTCAAACAAAAGCACAGCGTGTCGTTAGGTGTCTTTCAAAACGCCCGGCTGTCAGTGTGAGTGTTTGTGTGAGTGACTGGTGGTGGGGTTTGGAGCTGGCTGATACTGACCATCTGCATGTGTGTGTGTGTGTGTGTATGTGTGTGCGTGCAGCTCCCCGCAGACTTCAGCAGACTTCACCTGGCCGACGGCTTGCACCCACAGGTGACCCACGTGTCCTCCAGCCACTCAGGATGTAGTATCACCAGCGACTCTGGAAGCAGCAGCCTGTCAGACATTTACCAGGTAAGCAGGGCCCTTAAGGCGTCAGCTCCTCAGCAAGGACCCCTCTGTTTAGTCAGGTCAGTTTGTTAGTGTGGTAGATAGCTTGGTAGGTAGCTCATGATGCCCCTTTAACACTGACCCAAAATCCCACCACTGGGCAGGACTTGAGTTCAGTGTGAGCGGGTTAACCGGCATTTCAGTCCCGCGTTCTGAACCCTGCAACAGTCCCGGGTAATTATCAACGAAACAGATCTCCCGCTAATTTGCAACCCGCATAGACGCAGCTATACAGGACATAATCTGCATTTTAGGCAGGCAATCCTAACCTCAGTGAATCTTAACTTTAAGTAATATGATAAATTACCAATAAATCACCATCTTTTCGATTGGACTCTGACTTTTGTTCGTAGCGTCGTTGTAATGAGAAACTGCCAGGGTGGAACGTTGAAGTAAATGCTGCGTTTCAGTCGGGTTGGAAGATCGTGACATCAGTTAACCTGGAGGTGAAATGTGCGGTCTGGGACTTCTGGTAATGTAATGTAAGCGGTGTCAACCGCTTTGAGGGTGTGTTTTAGCGGGTAGTCCTGGGTGGGAAAAAAAGTGTAAATTATTCAAATGAGAAAAGAACGACTGAAGAAAGAAAAGTGGAAAAGTACACATTTGTCCAGGTGAGATTAAAACCTTCAAGGGCTTATAAAATACAACTCACCTCCAAAGGAAAAAAAAACACCCAGGACAAAGAAAAAGTTGAATTAGATGACAGGAAGCCAGCTGCTATAGCAACTTTAGCAACAGCCCCAAAACCAAACAGCCCCCACCCCCACCCAGTGCACACACACACACACACACACACACACACCACACACACACACACCCCACAATCCCGTGACTATGGACGTGCCCCAAAGCCAATCGCAACTAATCCTCTTAACATAGCGCACCCACCCCATTGGCTCTTAATACCATCACCTGCTGTGGGCCTATTTGTGTATGTATGTTTGTGTATGTATGTGTGTGTGTGTGTGTGTGCGTGCTTGTGACTTTGCACAGAGGCATTAGTCTGAATCAGTTTGTTTGGTGCGGACCTTTTGATTGTGTATGTACATGTGAGTTGTTGAACAGTACGTCCTGACTGGTGTTTGTGTCTGCGGGGGCATTAGTCTTCTGCATCGGCTTGTTTGAAAGCAGCTGTTAATGGCGTGTGTGTGTGTGTGTGTGTGTGTGTGTGCGTGTGTGTTATATCGTAC
>OMKZ01007323.1:1576-12956 GCA_900302535.1 Neoniphon sammara | reverse complement strand
AGGAGAGTGGGGGGTGGGAAACAGGAGGGGCATGGGGAGAGGGTGATAGAGTGATGGGACAGGAATCAAAGTAGAAAGAGAGAGGGAATGAGTAGATGAATGAGTTTCCTGCAATGGATCAATCTCTTGAACATCTGGAAAAAGACAAGAAGGAGAGAAGAGTGAAAAAACGAAATAAAGACAAAGTGGTGCCAAATAAGACAGAAAGAGTGAGAGAGAGGTGCTGTCCTGCTGGGGAAAAATGGCCTCTTTCTGGGCTTTTTTGGAAGGTGTGAATAGACTCAGTGGAATAGTGATCTGGGACATCTGGATCACCAGTGATAAGCTAATGCAAAAGTTTGTGGTTTGATGCTGGTGTCCCAATATATCTGTATGTCCCTCGGCACAGACTCATCAATTTAAATGTCAAGGTGCTCAATTAAAATACCATAACTCAATCTGTGCAAAATAAATTGTACTCATCCTTACTGTAACTTCAGTTTCACATGTTTGTCTTCCGTTTGAAATAGAGTGAAATTGTTTTCAGGGGCAACGATGCAGCATGAAAGTGTGTTTCAACCTGGAGGTGTAAAAGACAAACCCTTGACTTGTAAAATACCCTGAATTCCCATAGACTGGGGAACTGAAATGAAACAGTGTCTTTTCCAGGGTCCCAGGCTCTTAAAACCTACTACTCCCCTGGGCTTTAGACACGAACATTCTGAAAATAAAAGGATTTCTCTTAACTGAAAATGAACCTAAAGAAAGTCAGTCTAAAAACTGTGAGTAAAAAATGGACGAGGAAAGGCCCCGGATAAGGAAACTATGTGAGAGGCAGACCCATGTTCCACATGTTAAGAAAGCAGATTGTAATTCCACTCAACAGCCCAGGCTGTCCTACCATTGCGCATGTAGGGGTTGGAGGGTTTGGGTCTCATCCTGCAGTTGACCAGCTGGGAGCGACCGGGCTTCTTGGAGCTCTTCTGCTTGGCCACCAACTCAGCGATGTGCGCCGTCTCGCTACACACCGCTGCAAAGCATGTCAACTACACAACAGATTCATCAGTTAGGTTACATTACAACACCAAAAAAGAAACACAATATTTAGTCTAAATGACAGACATGCCAAGTAATGATAAATTAGCAGAATCAAATATCTGGGACTTCCAGATAGGCGCAAGTCTAGAGATCCTGCCATGAGATAACAATTTTTGCAACATGGTGGTGTAAAGATGGTGTTTGATTATTTGTTTTCTCACCTCTAAAAGACTTGAAGGTAATTAAGGCTTAAACTCAAACTGTGTTAGTTATTGTTGAGGTTGGAACTAAATTAGGTCAAAGTGTTGTCATGTAGTTCATGCAGCTTAGCATAAATTTATTTCGTGACATTGTGCCCACAAATGAAAAAGTTGGTCACACCCTGACACAAAATTAATTGCTATACATTTTGTTAGCTGAAATTTGACTCAGCTGGACCTGAAGTACCAATGGATAAAATAGATTTCATTTCTAAGTCAAAGGTATCACCGTCACTACAGCCAAATGATGTAAGTTTTGTTGCTAGCATAGTGTCTGAGATTTCTAACCTATCTATCAAGTTAGGCTGCTGTGGCAAAAATTCAGAGTAAACAGACTATTAGCTGAAACAGTGTCATCAAGTTAACAGGCTAAGCATGGTTACATGCTAAGATCAGCCCTCACCTCCCCCATGCGGTACTCCATGCGGACCACAGAGGGGATGCTCCGCAGATACTCCTCCAGGGTGGAGTAGCCCAGCTTCTTCACCGGGATGCTCTCTCCACACAGGGACCTGTAATCCGACTGGAGGCGGCTGACAGACACACCACCCTTGCTGGACTGGAGTACAGACCGCAACATTTTCTTGATTGACTCGCTGTCCGACATCCTGGGAAATATAGACTGGAACAGACAACACAGACAAATGTGTTTCCCAGGCATTGTGCCTTCATTTTGTCCCATACTGCTGCTTTTCCACTGCAGAATGAAACTATGTGGGGAACTGATCTTAGTAAAAGGACAAAAACACAAATTTGTAGCCTGACCAAGTCATTGTAAAATCAGTGGACAATTGTGGCTTGAGATAAGATTACAAAGAAATGAAAAGGGTAAGTTTAAAGGGGTTATTTTCATTATTTGCAACCCTGTGAAATGTTCTGAAAAAACTGTGAGGAAACAAAGGACACTAGTGCAACTGAAGAAAACTCTCTCATGACTTTACTTTGGTGAGTAACCAATGTATATTGAAGCCAGTGAAGCACAGACAGCGGGACGTTTGACATTGCCATTCAACATTGTCCCTTACAGTGTCTTAGTGCGGTCTCGGCATAACCTAGCAACTGCAGGTAACAGCGGGACCACGGCAGGTAGCAACAGTCCACCTGACCCAACTGTGTTCGTTTGGGTAAGATTTCAGCCTCTTGAGTAACGTTACTTAGCCCTACGAATTTAAAAGTATATCCGCTGACAAATGATTAACTAGTTAACAATGTCACATAAGTTCCAAAACAAATTTCTAATGTGCTTCTATTTTTCGAGTGATGGAGGCCTTAACGTTAATTGTATCAATGCATGAAACATTAAACTCAAAAACCGAGATAGCTATTTTCATCGGTCACGCCAACGGCAACTAACGGGTTGTTTGTGTAGTCGCTGTCAAATTCTAGTAGGGAAAAGACGTAAGAAGACAAAATGAACGCGTCCAACAAAGGATTTCTGACAGCTAACATTAGCCGTCCGATTGATTTTTGTTAACTTAGCTAACGTCAACTTGGACTTAATTGTTGTGGCCGTTAGCAACCACGCGGCCAAGGCAGTTTGTTAGCAGTGAAACTTTTTAAATGGTAACATTTCGGCCCAATACTTGACCTTTTACCAGTAAACCATGAATCTCTGCAGTAAGCAATGAACTTAGTGCAAATATAATTGCCGGTTATGGTATTTCGATGGGTTATTTACCTGTAATTGTCACTTTGCCAAAGTTTCGTTACTTACTTCCTTCGCTGTAATGTTAATCAGATGACCGCGTGCGCGCACCCTCGCAAATTTTGTAGAGGTCAACGCCGGGTCACAGTCATTTATGCCTTTTAAAAATAATCTTACAACTTTTACAGCATCCTTTTTAATACAGTCTAAGTAATAACGTATTTAACTTTCATTCAGTAGATGTGTAGCTATATAATGTTAGATCACTTTGTAAAACGACTTGTTTGAACTGCAATCGTTCTGACGTGTGATTGCAGCGCTCCTAAACGGTTAATTTAGGTTAACTTGAACGCATGCTGCCTTCAAGTTCTAATAAAAACATAAGATTAATGAGAGAAGCGAACATGAGCGAACAAACAAAGCGGTAAACACGGTTGGATTGTAGGAAATGTGTAAATGTGTCATTAGGGTCCGGAAAAAGTTATAGCACGCCATTTGGATAAAACATTAATTAAAACATTTAATTACACGTCTAATGCACATTTTCTCTTGCTTCTGCTGAACTACAGTGTCCTAGAAATAAAAGTCACCAAAATGTACCTATTTCAGGATCCACAATGTCATCATTTACATCCAAAAGCAACTGAATTTGACACGTCATATTTACATCTTCCATGATGGGAAATAGGAGCTTACAAGGAGGATTGGCAGAAGCAGAACTTAACTATGATAAGCCTGCTTTACACATGGCTGGGTGAGCAATTTTCCTTGGAATATGGGTATATCCAGAGCTCTGCAAAGTGGAAGACCATTGTGAAGTGCAATCTTGATTTAAATGTTTATTGAGTGTGAAGAACAACAATGCATTCCAATTTATTAAGCAACTCAAACATTTTCAACATGTAATAATACCATGAATGTGCCCATGTATATAATTGGAAGAATCAAAACTATGGACCTTGTTGAATGTACTAAATCTATTTTTACAATAGATTAAATGAGCTACATTAACTGTGCCTATATACTGCAGTTCATTTATTCAAAAATAAGTGGGCTGGTGAAGGATCTGAAATATTTTTTTACTCAAATTATCTCTAAAATAAAACAACAATAATAAAACAGGTTGTAAATTGTTTTGTATCTTCTTATATCACATTTTTATCAGTGCACATAATCTCTGATAAAAAATGTGGATTTTTATTTTAGTGCTCAGCATTTGTAATTGAGATGCTTAAGGTTTTGTCCCAATTTCTTCAGGGAAATGCCACTTTACAAAATAGTATACACACAGGAGAGACGGGTAAGAAGGAAAAGAAAGAGGGGATGACATGAGTTGTGATCTAGTTTTGAACTTGGCCTGCATCTCAGTCTAGTAACACACGAATGTGTGCTTTGACCATTCTGAGCTGGGGAGGACATTAACTGACCTCTGTACACTCTGAAAAGACTGAAATCCTACAGATTCTGCATATGTTATCACATTCACTCAAACCCTAAAAATAAACTCAACGAATGGCAGAGGTTCCTAGAAGTTTTTACTTAAATCTCAAATGAGAAATTTATTTTTATGGTAAGGTATATCACAGTCCACAGTCTTTTGACTAAATATGCCACAAACAACAACAACAACAAAACATGCATACACACATCAGAGCAGCATTTGGGACCAATCCAGTCAATCAGATATTGTGTCAGGCACCAGACATTTCTCCACTTTTCCTTTGAAATTTTGTCATTTTTAGTGTTTTTGGAGGCTTGCGTGGCTAGTGGTATTAGGTGCACCAACTTAGTTAAACCTCTAAACTTCAGAGCTGGGTGAAATGAAACCCTGGAACCAGACTCATTAAAAACACCATAGCACTGCTTTTATAATGTGGAGATCTACTACCAATAGGCATGTGACCCATTTTAGACCTCAACGTATAGTTTTACAAGACCAAAACTGATGGAAATGCTCCTTTATCGCTCCTCTGCCGAGATGACTGTGATCTCTGGTGGTGACTGTGAAGCCGCTTGGCCGCTGTGCGTTTGGGAGGCCATGACCCAAGCCTGCACTGCTGTGTCTGACTGCAAGGACGGTGATGATGGCGGCACTGGTGATGAAGGGGAGGTGAGATGGTTTTTCCTCAGCAGGATCAGACGAGGGTTCCTAAGTAATGTGTAAAGGAGCATCCAGCGCCTCCTGGCCCTGCTATTGACAAGAGATTCTGTGCGGAAAAAGGTGAGAGTAATAATACTAAAGTTTATTTATAGAAAACTTATCAAAAGCAGAGTTTACAAAGTGCTTTACACAAAGACATAAAAAACGAGAATAGTAATCTTCATAATGAGGAGGGGAGCATACATAACCAAACAAACAGCTCAAGCAGGAGAAAGAATAAATGAAGTCAGATAAAATAAGACATAAGAAACAACACAAGATGAAAAGTGGGCAGGATCAAAGCAAGTCTGTAAAAGTGTTTTTTAATAAGTGATTTAAAAAAGGATGCGAGTTTGGTGACTAGTGTGACTTGAGAAGGGAGGGAGGAAGTGAAGGAGCAAGCGGGAGGAGAGATGAAGGGATTTCAGATTGAGCTTTTTTTTTTTATAAAAGTTTTACATGGCAAGCAGCACATTTTCATCTCATGAAGTGCATCAGGATATACATATGAAAACTAGACAAGCAAATGCAAATTTTTATGACATCATTTGGATGATGTTCCTCTTTTCCTATGGTCTGGGCTACTCCAAATCTACTCTGCTTGCACAGTTCCAAATATCCCTGTACACAAATGCCTATATGAGCCAGTACATTTCTGGATTCATGTCTGCAAGTATTCTCCTTTTATCTGCATAGATGTCTTTCCACATAATCATGTGAACAGATAGAAATACAAATATTCACTCTGTAAAATTTTTACTGTAATGAGCCAGTGAGCCAGTGATGCACGTTGTACATGTGTAGAACTATGTGTACAGATTCGAATCTGAAAACCTGTAAGCATGTCAATTAAGACCCCAAACCTTTTTAATTCATTTGTAATATTATCGTCAGTATGTTCTCTTGTTGTAGTTATATGCTGTATTATCATCAGTGCTCTCTATTTGTGCTATTCTTAATCATATCTTATTTTTCTGCAGTAAGCACCTGATTCCTGTAAATGGGTCATTAATGCTTTATCAAATCAAATTAAATCTACTCTATAAATTCTTTATTGTGGGTATATGTTTAATTTGTTCTCTCTGTATAACCAAAAGCCTGGTGCAACTTAGATGAAGGGAGGGTAGGAGTAGTGGGTGGTGATTTAGTGCATATATGAGCCTAGAGGTCACATGTGACATCATGTCTGTCAGTGTGCATGCTCACGTGCACACTACTGACCTGACTGTATGCTGCTGAATGTGGAGTACACAGTGACAGGGTCTCTATCCAGTATGTTGGAGACCAGCAGCTGGCAGAAACACACCATCACTGGGTTATTATGGTAGTGGTCAGCAAAGATCATCCCGATCCAGGTACTGTAGCCTGGAATATGGAGGGGAGGAAACTGTTAGACATGCATACAGTACAAGACATTTACAGTACAGAACAATGAACACTGATACTCAAAATAAGAATTACTGAATTAACAGTGAGGGGAAAAACATCAGCTGAAGGCAACATGCGAATCACACGTGACAAATACACAAGGCGTTCTCGGTCCAGTTTTGGCAGGCAGCATTGCTCTCAGGCAGCATTAAATAACAAAAATAACAATAAAAATAGTTCAACAAATTCACACAAGTAAGACCTGGCAAAAACTACAGATCACACACTTTAAATAACAATAAGACTAAATGATTTCATCTACAAAAATAGGACACGGCTAAAATTTGTTGGCAAATGGATACTAAAAACAGTTTTAAAATAAAATAAAAAATAATAAAAATGATTAGATGATTATTAAATTACATTACGATTGATCCTAAATGCATGTTCCTCCTCTTCACTTCCTTGAGATTGTCAAAAATGTATTCGGAAACTTTGAGTTGGCCTAATGAGGGAAAGAAATGTAGAGCTGACCAGAGAGAAATAATACAAAGATTTTGGTGCAATGGATGCAAAAAAAAAAAGAAAAAAAAAGAAAAGGGTATCTGAGAAAAATTGAAGAGAAAGTAAAAAGTGATTAGATGAATTAAAAACAACTAAAACCATTAAAGTCAGTCAAAAGACTAAAGGTTAAAATCTGATCCCTTGCAAAACTCTTTGAAAATGATGTCTGAGGCAAAACTAAATAGTCCTGATCTCAGACCCTGTGAAATACTCCTGGGAGAAGCTGCTCTGTGTTTCTCTCTTGATAGAAAGACGTAAGCAGTTTCCATTGAGATCCTGCTGCAAAGATGATGCTATACCCCAGGATTATAAATCAAGTTATGATCCCCCCCCTACAAAAACTCAGATTAGCCTCCTTTTTATTTGCTGAATTTACCTTTTCAGGCTGATATAAACCTTTGGGCTGTGAGCTGATTGTAAGCATCATAGTAATTAGTAACAAAAAGGTTTATCAAGGAATTTAAGTGTAAACTACTTTTACTGTTTGGTTATCACTAAGGGGTGTTTTTATTTACCACCAGATCTCTGATTCTTGTAGGTATTGTTTTCCTGTTGATCTTTAACCTACCAGGGTCCATGCCCTCATATCCCCTCTGCATGATGGTTCGGTCGATGCGGGACACCAGCCATGTTCCCACCACGATGCTGGACAGCAGCCTCAGGATGCAGTTGCTGATCCCCATCACCACGTTGTAGAAGAAGAAGAAGTAGTTGAAGCAGTGGAAGGCCTTCCTGTAGGGGAGGGGGGCGATTTGAATTTGTTTCTGATATTTCAAAGCTGCCACATGGATTTCTTGTTCAATATCCATTTTTTATGTACAGATGTTCACCTCCCACATGGAACTGGAACTGTCTTTGTTCATCATAACTCAAAATGCAGATGTGTTGGGCTCAAAAATGGCGATGCAAACAAACTCTGCACCTCCAAAATACCTGAAAAACTTACATTCAGTTGTCACAACTGGTTGATGAGTCAAAAACTCAAGAGTATTTCAAAGTGGAACAAATGCCTTCAAACCAATAAATTACTACATAAACAAGGCTAGTAGTCAGGGGAAAATGTCTCAACAGGAGTTCCAAAAAATACAGTCATTAATAAATCCCCTAACAAGCTGCTTTTACTTTGTGTGCTTTTCTTATACACTGTCTGCTAATGCTTTGGCCTTTTCCTTGCAGCACTTTTCTACCATAACCACTTATTGATCAGATGGGGATGTATGGCTTAATGTGACGTTCCTTTGACACGTATGAGTCACACTACCTACCTGTTGTTGAGAGCCAGAGGTTTGTGTTTATCAGTGGGAGACATTTTGTCCTGGAGGAAGAAGATCTGGACCAGAACAATCTGGAGAATCACCAGAGCAATCACCAGACCGACTGTAAGACTGTGAGACAAGAGAGAAGGCTGGAATGAATGAATGAATCAATCAATCAACCAGTCAGTCTATGAATCTATCCATCTGCAGCCACACAAGCAGCCTTACACTATGATGCCCAGGTTGGTAAGCATGGTCAGTACTTTGCCATGTTGTATGGGAAGGATCAGCAGGTAGACAAACAGCAGGGCAAACAGGAACTGGACAAAATGGACAATCAGGTAGCCTAGGAGCCAATCAGAAAACACACACATAACAAAATCACATAATCTATTTATTCAAGTTGCGTCGTTGCTTTATAGGAGAAAGGAAGGAGGAACCAAAGTGTAGAAATACAGTTATACTGAATAGTATACTGATCATCTATTCTCTTATGCTGAATATTAATGTTAGTAATAATAATGATCATGTATTCTCTTATACTGAATGATCATTGGAAACCTTGGATGTTTTACTCACATCAAAGTGTTGACAGTAACATTTCCCCCAAACATGAGCTTAAAAATGACCCCATGAGATACGTCTTACTGTCTTGATTTTCTGTATTTCCTGTTGAAACAGGATGTAGGGGCGGGACATAACAGAGGGATCAAACATTCAAAAGTGTAAAGCAATAGGAGATCATTGGCAGAAGGGCCACCATGAGCCATGCTAGGTTCCATGCCAAAGCTGAGGAAAGAGTGATGAACACACACACACAAAGGCAGGCAAGCTTACCCCATAGCGTAAAAGCAATTTGCCATCCAGAGTATCTTGCAATAGCAGCCTGCAAAGAAACAGCAAGAAAACTTGTTTACAAATACACATTTACTAGTGCATTCGTTATTTGTTTGTGTGTGTGTGTGTGTGTGTGTGTGTGTGTGTGTGTGTGTTACTCACCACACTGACAGCTGAACTGGGATTGTGGAACTTCTCAGGAAGAAAACCTTTCTGTCCCGCCCACAGCCTCTTCAGGTGTTTCCTAAGACAACAGTAGGACAGGGTGACAATAGAAGAGACACAGTGAAAAGTTTACTGAGACAGTGAACAAAATCATGATTTTATATGCTGTGGACTCATCTATAATGCAGGATAATATAGGTTTTTTTTTATGATAGTCGGTGGGTCCCAGTATTGGAAAATTCTCTGCTTTCTTGCCATATTTCAGTTAAAGGAAAGTCTCCATATTCAATATTACACTGTGCTAACTCAAATGTATGACTTTACTATGCCATTGAAATAGTAGCCTAAACACGGGTGGTACTAATAACATTAATGAAAATTCTGTTCCATTTAGGTCTGGAAGGACTCTCCTACATTTAAATGGAGCAGAACCTTCATTAATGTCATTAGTAACACCTGTGTTTGCCCTAATATTTCATGTCAAAATGGCTGCCATGAAAAAGGTCTATGATCCCAAGCAAAAAGACCAACAGCCCATCTTCAAATGTGATGAATGAACTGAATGAATGAATTGAAAAAAAAAAAATCTGGGAATTGTCCCTGGTATACATCTGGTGGTTTACACATTTTTTTTATTCCTCCAAACAGTTTTTATTTTTGGTTCAAAGCCTTATTTTTAAGATAAGAGTTTCTCTTACATCTCTTACCTGTAACATGCCAAAACATGCAAGGTGTAGACAACAGAAGTGAGACTGGCGAAGAAGGTGGTGGCCAACCAAGACTCTGGAGGAAAACAAATACATATTTTACACATATTTGCATTTTTATCCATGCATTTCTTTCTACATTCAGATATGGTGATACATTCAGATCAATTATAATAAGTCCAAATAACATATGGAAGAGAGGAGACCTAGAGGGCCTATTCAAAGTTCTCAACCAGTGTTAATAATATGCTACAATTTTAGTAATTTCGATGAAGAAAAAAAAGACAAGGAAGGGTAAAGCAGTAGACCAGTAGACCAACTCACTCCTGGCCACGTAGATGAACTCCTCCAGTTGTGGTATCATAGCTCGAAGAGCCTCACTCTGGTTACAAGAAGCAGCCAGCTGCTGTAGGGTGATTTTCCACACCTCTAACTGGTCAAAGGTCAGATCACTCAAGCTGTAGTCTGCCAGTGTTATCTAAGGGGAAGGCAGAGATGAAAAAATAATGCATACATCTAGACTCCCCTCACCCCATCCCCTTTATTTTGTTAGTCTACAGCCACAGCACAATATATCTGTGCAGTTCTCAAATGTGACACTTTACAGCGCAGCTGAATTTAACCATAATCGCCATTTTGTTGTATTCAAGCCAAATGACCGCGACGAACAATCAAGTTCTGTGGGTGACGTCTCAGCTCCGCCAGTGACGCCACAAAGGTTCAGAGGATGAAATCATCACTTTGAAAGATGGCGTCATTGGACGTCACACGGGAGGCTATAAAGAGACTGGCACAGAGCCTGCAGGATGAAGGCTGCTCAAGCCTGTTGATTGTGTTGACCTAAAGTTAGCAGATGTGTTTTCTTGCTGCTAATGCGATCATAGATGTGCGTTCACGTTGGGTAGGTTACATTGGATGGCAGCTGGTTCCCCCTCGTCCCGGTACTGCGTACTGACACTGAATCTTTTAATGGTACGGAGTACCGGACCGGACCGGCCTACTCTCTGCTTACAAACCGGATACTGGTTTCATCCCAGCAAACTGCTCATCCCTACTGATTATAATGCTGCCTGTTTGCTCACTGCGCCTCCCATTTACAAGATTTCAGTCTGTAGTACAAAAATGCAGAAAAAAATACTTAAGGACAGTAATGAAGTATTTTTACTTCGTTACTTTACACCACTGCATCTAGATAGATAATAACTTAATTTGTGTTACACTTTTCCCCCAAAACACAGTCTGAGGATAAGGTTGGGTTCAGAGAGGAGAAAATGACAAGGTTATATTTGTCTGTGTGTGTGTGTGTGTGTGTGTGTGTGTGTGTGTGTACTTGCCTTGTCAAAGTTTGGATGCTGGCCATAAGAATTGGATACTTGCTCCAGAAATGAGGACATTTTGGCAGGCCTTTATTTCAGAAAGGG
>OMKZ01007293.1:45233-59222 GCA_900302535.1 Neoniphon sammara | reverse complement strand
AGCATATTGATTTCTCACCCCTCCACCTCAGCTGCATCAGTGCCATCTATTCTTAGGGACGTAATGTCACAACATTAACATTTTACTATTTGCTGTGAAAGTGTGTGCAGTTTCATGCATTCACCTCACACATTATTGAGCATCAAGTTCACAAATTGCAGGATGAACTTGAGAAGAGGATTTTGAGCTTATAAACTCGCGATATGTGATATGTGGTGGACAGGTGTGAATATTAAGACAGAGGGAGGTGGTTGTATGTGTTTCCTTGCTCCCATGGGTCACCCCCTCCCTCCCCCTTACTGAAATATAATACAAATTGATATGAAGGGAAAGCTTGCTGCTTGCTGGTGCTGCTGCTGCGAGTAAATATTTGTGTATTTTTGGAAACAGAATTATTTAGGAATTCAGAAAAAAACGCCTGAACAGTTTTGAAAGTTTGCTATGGGGTTTGAATGGGCTTGAAACTTCACATAGGCTTGAAAGTTGCTCGACCCATAAACCCTGTAAACCCTGAAGTGTAGTACAAACATGGCAGCTGCCACGAGGTTTTTGCGTGTTGACTCCGAGAGACAGGTGCAATGAGGAAAAATGACTGATTCAGTAAAATAATAAATAAAACAACCTAATTTCAACAGGTAGAAAATGTGGTGCTGACCTCTGGAATTAAATTGCATATTTTTTCAGCAAACTAAGAGCTATGATTTTTTTTCCAGCTTCCTTACTTTGAACTGATGTAAAAGCTTCTCTACTGTTGATGTAAAGTATGAAGAATAAATATATAGACAGAATTTCCACAAGAAAATCAACCTTTTGCTCGATTTACTCTGCCATGCCTTCTTTGTATAATAGCATCATTGTCCCAGCACAGCAGAGGGTCAGTGCATAGCTCGTCTTGTGGTTGAGATATGCTCTTGCAGTTCTGTTTAACAGGTCATATGCTGTACATTATCATAATCAGATCATATGATATACTCTTTTCAGTGGATACAAGATCTTCCCACAATACAGTCTGCATGTTAGCCAAGTTTATATCATATTATTCCATGTAACCTCCACTTATCCTCAACAAACAGCCATGTCTTTGTTCGTATAAAGATTCAGTAGCTGCTGTGTCAGGAACAAGGTCATATTGGGGTCAATTATACACAAAAAAAAGTTTGGAACTGAATTACTATGGATCCTCTATTAATTATTATCACTTATTAAATGAGAGGGAGTCTTAACACAACTGTAAGTATTGGGTAGTTTATTGTCTGCATGTTTTTCAACTGACTGAAATATTTCATAATAATGCCTTTCTGCTTCAAATGATTTAGTTTGGAAGTTGCCTGGCAGCGTACCAGCAAACAGCTTTGTATTGCACCAGGCAGAGAAGCATGTCGCATTTTTTTTTTCGGTTTTGTTTTTTTTTTTCCTCAGAAAAACACAGAATCGCCAACTTCCCGAACCCGGTGTAAAAACTAGAGCGTGACAGCTGCATTTAAATATGAAATAGCTGCAGATTTGGTTTCAGACACCTTGTACTGTGTGCAAACAAAGCCACCGTTTCCACCAGAGAAAAGGGAGTGAATTTAAAGCACCTCTTTGTCGTTGTTCAGAACTGTGTTGCCTTTGTTTCCATTTGTCTCTTTTTGGGGGGAAAGAATGGGATGAAATATTTTTAAACAGTAATTACCTGGCTGGGATCCGACATGCAGGGATTAATGGGTGACTGCGGAGCACCAGGTTCGGCAGTGTGTTGGAAGGTAAGGGGGTGTGTGTGGGTGTGTGATGGGGTATGGCGGGGGGGATGGAGGACGCTGCACTGTGCCGAACACAGAGAACCAAAGACTGGCACAAACCTGCTGCAACTGTCTTTTCTTTATCCAAGCACAAGTCACTGCTTCACGCCAAGTCCGTCACAAATGAACAAGACAGATTTAGCCCTCTCCCCTCATCCCGCTGCTTCCAAATCCATTTGCAAAACGTCTGTTTTCATGCCTCCCGAAACAATATTGTTACGTGTTCGAGGTTATTTTTACCTTCTCCGTTTTGGCCCGTTTTGTCTCACAAGTCGATTTTTTAGTAAGGAGTTAAGTAAATGTGTAATCGTCCTTTGTTCAGAACCTTGTTTTGCGTGTAATTGACAATCACAAGCAATTTCCGATCAATTCATACGCCACAAAGAAGTCAAAACTGCTTGCCGGGCCAAGCCTACATTACGGAAGTCGAAGAATGCTGCAGTGCACTTCGCGCTTAGAACTCAATTAAGCATGTCCTTGGAGTACAATATCTCTGGATTCTTTAAGTCGTTTGGATAGTGCAGAGAGACGATGAGGTGCTCTTACAGATGGCGCGCGACTCAGACTGTAATTAAACAGATCAGTGTCTAATACACAGTCTGATATCCAGCAGCAGTGCAGCCAAATCTCTGTGGGAAGAACTTCCTGAGGTTCTCAGGAGCTACTCAAGGTCACAGCAGTCACTGCAGCTTCGCTCTGCACTGTTTCTTTCCCTGCACAGTCATCCTGGTGGCAGGACCTTTAGGTGTTTTCTTTTTATCTTTTTTTGACTTTGCATGAGATTTGGTACAGTGAGAAATTGGACAGATATATATACACATAAGGCTTTACATTGTCATTGCAGCTTTTCTCTCAGTAATTAAAAGAGTTTTGTGCCACAGTCAGATATCAGTCAGTTTAAAACAAATTAATAAAAATATAATGCTTGGATCACAGGTTGGATCATCTGTATTAGGAATATATTGAATGATGTAATTCAGGTGATTATTTTCTTCATGTTGAAGAATGGATTTGTTTGTGGTTTTTGGTCTTGAGCAAACAGCCTTACAGTTACACTCAGATCAGCTCAGCCATGCTGACTCTGCAGTATTTTAACTTGACTTTGCAAAATCAGAATCCAAATCCCTTTTATTTGACAAGTACAATACATGTAAAGTAATTTGTGTTGATGCATTGGTGCAGAGACATCAGGATGACTTACAAAGTTCAACACGTGCATTGTGACACAGTACAAGTACAGCAGGGTCTCGCTTAATGCAGGATTATAAATAAAGATGTGAGATGAAATGATGAAAGAAGCACCACTGAATATGTCAGAAAAGGGTGAGAGGGATTTTCCATGATAGCTTTGATCTTGTCGCTCATCCAAAGACCTGAGAAGATTAGGCAAATTAGTCCGCTGACATATAAAACGGCAACGGCTGTTTTACACTTCATTTTTTACAGTGGCGAAGCATCAGGCTACTGAACCTATTTGTACCACCGCTTGTTAACAGATTCCATCAGCCTCTGACACTTTTTTCAGTGTTGTTCTCCCGTGTGTCTGCTTTGTTCTGTTGACTTTCTTTGTCAGCAGTGTGTTTTATAAACTTGCCCAGAAAATGCAACACACAACTGGTATTTTTTCACCCGCAATGGGAGCGAACAGAACCACAGTAGGATAAAAAAATAAATTAAAAATTAGCCTTCGAGGCTGAGGGCCAGTAGTATGCAAACAGAGAACGATGGTCGAGTGATCTAGACAATGAATGGAGTGAGGGACTGGAAGTAGCAAGAACAAATGTTCAAAGTTTTTGAATCACTGCAACCACAAGAGGGTCTTCTTCATACAGTCATAACTACACAAAATTTTTTACATTGATAGGCCCAATAGTTTACGAGATTAGCTGCGGACAGACACACACACAGACACACCCGACCAAACACATAATCTCCTGGTGGAGACAATAAAAATCTTGACAAGGAAATTCAACAGATTTTATATCAATATGTACAGGTGGGGATCAGAGAAAAACAAAAGACATAAGACAAAGTTTGGCCAAGGAGCTTGCACAGAGCAAAGAACTCAAGCCAACCCTTCTCCTGATGTCACTATGCCGTGCAAGATGTCTTTTTCTCAAAAAGTTCTATGTCTTGGATACTGCGGCCGTTAGAGTTTGATGCAGAAAAAGTGTCACATCTATAGTGTGAGACCCATGTTGTTGCAATAAACTGAAAAAGAAAAAGGTGGAGGAGGCGTCTTCAAGAAAACATCCGGTGTTATCAGGGTGTGAACTGGCCTTTGAACACACAAACAAACCTCCATCTGCATAACATATGCAGTCTGACTTTGGACATTAGAGCAGTGGTCCTTTTTTTTTTTTTTTTTTTTGCTTGTGACCCCTTAAAACGGGCGACACCCACTCGCGACCCCCCTCACAGGCTGCATATGCATTGTGGTGATCACTCCAACCGTAGGACAGCTCCATTTTCAGGTTGTTTATTTACATAATAAAGGAGGCCTCAATTTTTTTAATTACTCAGCATTTCACAGAACAATCAAAAAATGGAGAAAAGATATGAAAAAATAAACCTGTTAATACTTTTGTGCAGTGTTTTCTGATGTCATAATCATCTTGTACAGTGTATACAGTGGCCTTACTGTACAGTATGATGGTTTTTAATTGATTTCCATGGAGTCTGAGAGGTTTCTTGTGGGTTCAATTTAAGGCCAAAACGTGACCAGGACACCAGATCCTCTCTGCATAAAATGTGAAGATACTGTGCAATAATATATCAGTGGCTGGTAACGATATCCACCAGCTGTGGTTATTCTTTCTTGAGTTGTGACCCACAATATGTTGTTTTAGTCGAAGAGAAAAGGTGTGCAAACATAAATATAAATACCGTTATATTTTTCATTTTCAGGGCCAAAGTCCAAGTCTCCAAGCCAAACTACAGCCGCAAAACCACAAAGCTAACGGGGTTGGAAACTTTTTTTTTTTCTCATGCCCAAATTGACTCTTTATACAAACACTGACAGCAGGTGACACCTGAAGATGAGTTGCATTTTGATGCTTTAAAAGGTTTTTCCACACTTGTCATGTAAGTGGAAGATAAAACAGACCTGGGAGTTCGACTTACACAGCAGGAGAAAAGTTACAAAAAGCTTCATTTCTTTATCAAAGATAATTGTGCTCTGTACCAGTAAATGATTACACTTAAAAAAAAAAAAAAATCCAGGTTGGAGCATCTGTGTCTTCTTCATTTGTTGCTCCAAGTTAATGAATCAAAGTCATTAATTATTTTATGGTATGAGATGTCAAGTTTTTTGAAATCACAATGGTTATTTTCTTGGCATAGGTTGAAAAGCCAAAACAGTGCTGCTAAACAGAAAACAATCAAAGCACATAAGAGGTAGCATTGTTTATTCAGGCTTGTGAAATTGTCTTGTCTGTCATTTGAACAGAGCCCAGGAAAGTTTCAAGGTCACAGAATGCTTTGTGGATCCTCCTGGATGTAATAATTTAGAGAAAATGGCTCTTTGCATTTGTTGAAGTTACTTGAAGTGATTTGATTAAAAAAATGTCATATAACCTTTAGTTTGTTTATAGCTAACAGTTTGAAGTGACTCCAAACACCTTTGCCTTTGCACATTTATAGGATATGCCTGTCTAGCTCTTTACAAGTAGAGACAAAAGGCGGCTTATCTGTAGCACATTATGTAAAAACAAGTTTTACTGATATGCCACAATCCCTCCAGAAGTATCTTACTTTAGTCTCAAAGTTGTTATTACTTTTTTCCCCCCATTTCTCTGCATCAATAAAAATCGACGTGTTTTATCACAGAAGCAGGATAAATATTCTGGATTTATATCAGGTGATAAATCAGCAAGTCTCATAACACGCTCCAACAGTCTACCTGCTCTAATTACAATAGCAATCATAAAACGTCAGAATAAAAAGCAATACAAACAGAACATAACATTCAAGGTGACAATATTGTACTGATTAATATAGCAGTGATGATGTTTGAAGTCATTTGAGTATTTAATATAGATACCGTGGAGTAGTGTAAAGAACAAATGTCAAAAATTGCACTTACCAAGGGAATTCAAAACTGATTTGCACTTCCTGTTTCAATTTATATTATTTAGCTGGGAAAAGACACTCAGTTAATGACAACAAACAAGTGAAATTGACAAAATGCTTGATTAAGACAATGGAGGAGATACTGTCTGATCACATTAGAGCAGACAGATATTCTTGTGAGCGCCGTGTTAGACGGGCTGCTATCTCCCCGTCTGACTGATAAGATCACAATGAAGCCTTAAGAAATAATACGTTTTAGGTAGGGTGAATCAAGATCAGAATTAATGTAATCTTCGGCATATGCTAGTACACATCTAATAGACTGATAATCTCGCTTCTCACTGCTGGCGGAACCAATCTCCATGCGATAAGGAGCTCACATTTGGGGCTGATCAGCTGCATTGTCACATCGCAGCCGAACATGAACGTATCTCCCATTAAGATCTGAAAACAACACGGAGAAGCAGGCAAACGGAGCAGAACACAGGAGATGTGCAGATATACTGTAAGGAGTGATTAGATCTACTTCTGCTTTGAGCTGTTAAGTCACCTTCTCCATGTCGAACCAAATGCCATTCAAGTCAACACAAGAGTTTACTCGACTTAAAATAGCACCCAACATCAAAAAGCATTATAGAATAGGGTGTCAAAGTGTAACGTTTACCGGAAATATCATGTCACTTGTGGTTCAGTTTGGATAAATCTCCATCTTAAGTCATTAAGTCTCATATTCAGTCTTAAAATCTTCTTAAAACAATAAACAACAATAAAATCAGTGGCATGTGATATTCCCACTTGTTTCCAATGCTAATCAACTTTGTTTCCAGAACTTTCTTGAATTAAGTGTCATTTTCTTGATCCCAGTGGGCTGATCTGCCTTATTCTGCCTTGTTTCAACATATTTATACTTGTTCCCAAAAAAATTCCTTGAAGAAGTGAAACTGCATTGGAAACAAGTGGGATTATCTCATCCCACTGGCAGCTTTTTTTCACTTGTTTTAAGAAAAACACGATTTTAAAAGTGAACATTGAGACTAAATTACTTGTTACAATCGAGATTTTTGCAGTGTAGCTTCTCTACCTGTGCATAATGAAAATGTGTAACGATTTCATAAAAAAAACAACTGCCGTTTGTTTTCTCTACAACGCCTCTGCCGTTGTATCTACCTCCAAATTCACATTCACATCAGCATGTTTACGTTGCTGACCCTTATTTGACATTTTGTTTGATATGAAGGAACAGAATAGTTTCCCTCTTCCCTCTCTCCTTCTCCATTATGGGAAAATTATTAACATCTGCTACACAGACATCAGGAGAAGTCATGCATGCCTTAATGGCCCCTTGTTTAGTCATTTATGGATAAGGATGTCATTATTTCAGGATTTATGATCAACCACATACAGAATGCGTTCTCCCTGAGTTTCACCTAGCAATTATTTATTTTGATTTTTATGGCAACAAAGTTTCCTATCCTCCCTCACTATCCAATTAATGTTGATGATCAACCATGTCTTAGTGCTTTAGCTTGTTTTTATCTGCGTTTATGTCCTTTGTTGCGCTGCAAAGCGCTTTGTGATGAGCCTGTTTTGTTAAAAGTAGTTTATTAATAAATTTGGACTTTGACTTGGGGGAAAAAAATAAAACAAACTTCACAAACTTACTATAAATTTAGATCTGAGAACAGCTAAAGAATGTAAAGTAAGGCTGGGAATTGCAGAACAGCAAATAAACTTTTTTTTTTTTAACAAGTTAGATTATCTGTATTTGTCAAGGAATAAAATATAGGCTTTATTTAAAGCTGCAGTCGGCAAGATTTTCTGTAAGAAGAGGAATAGAACAGAGTAGAATAGAATATTTGTGCATAAAGTACAAAGAGGGGCTGCAAAAGAGAAAAGTGTCCCTTCCCCCCTTAATGAGACGCTGTAGATTCACTGTGTTTGCCCAAATTAAATTCTGGTGTCTGTTATAGTCACTTCTGCATCCATAGAAGTGACAAATTAAAACTTAGGACAAAACAAAACCATGTAACAGGGAGTAAGTGCAGTGCAGAGAAAGCTTTGGTATAAAGGATCACAAACAGTTTGGACTGCTGTGTGCAGTTTATTAGCATCATGTCACAGGATTTTAAAGTGAAGTCCACAAAATTCATACATACATACCCCTTTCTGCCACTTTGGCCCACCAACCTGCAAAGTTGTTGCAGCTGTAAAGAATACTAAATATAGGATGTGTAAACAGGCCGCATATTACCACATGCATGTCCCTCCGTCCCAGCATGCACACACACATACACACACTCTTGTACAGAGCACGCACACAGTCCTGCAGCAACAACCATCTTGCACAAACCTTTCCTGACATTTTGTCCCTCTGCCCTGGAGCAGCCCCGAGGAAGGAGCCTCAGATCAAGGCCATCACATCACTCAGCTCCTGTGCTGCAGTCAGAACAGTCAATAAATGTCGTAAAGCATGAAAATAGCTCTTATTCCCAGAGAGGACTTACTTTGTGTCCCAAAATAAGATTGAAATAAGATTGCACCTGCTGTTACAAAATGATTGGTAGCTCAAAAATTAAAACAAATTACTGTTTGTAAGATTGTGTAACTTCCCTTACATCCTCAGTTTAGAAAATGTTATCACTTGTGCAGACTCTGTTTCCTAAATTTCAGAGACAGTGAACAGTGAGTTAATGATTTTCGCCTCTGAAGCAGATAGATCATTTTAGAGATGAATTTCTCAACTCATCTCAGGCTGAAGATGACAGACGAGGCCTCTCTCTGTGACTTGAACCAAAATAAGGATGCACAGAGGGTGTGTGGGGGTTTTCGCTGCAAAAGCCACCATCTGGTGTCAATGCATGGTGTTGCTCACCATGACCAATTGTGTCATTAGATTATTGAATAATTAGAGGGTGGATCATGTCTACCCACAGAGCATGCCTTTCAAGTGTATTAGCTTGTGTGACCGAGGTCTTGTTCACAAAGAGGATGTGTGGAGACTGTAGAAATCAGTTAGAAAAAAAAGCAAATGATAAATTTGATCAAAGATGGGCAAATCAAAGATTGACAAAATAAGCAGTGAATTTATTCTTAATAATGAAACATGAAAGGCGTCATTTGAAAGGGAAAAAAAATGTTGAATACAGATGATTCAGTCCTGAGAAACAACCATTTTGTAAGGAAAGGCCTTAAGAAGAATCATAACTTAAATAGCAACTCATAATGTGTCTTACTTTTATGACAACAGTCATTTTAGAGTAGGTGTAAGGTATATATATTTTAAACAATATCTTATTTTGAAGAAAAACTCATATACATATGGAGATCCAGGTCCCACTTTTTCTTTATGTACTCACTGTATTTCCCTCTGAGTGGAGAAAGTCCCTCCTGAGTTGAAATGGGACTTTAAATGAGTCTTGCATTGCTCTGGGCAGTCAGGAATCTTTTATTAATGAAGCTTGCACTTTGTCTCAGGTGAAATCAACTCTCAAACGGCAAGGGACTGCCGTCGAAGCCACCCACTGCTACAACACTGAGCTAAGTGGGTTTTCTCCCACTTTAGATCATCCATTTACTGTTTAACTCCAGGAAACTGCGGTTTCGTAACTTTCTTTGAACCCAGGTGGGACAGCAGAATGAAAATGGGGATATGTATGAAATCCCAGCCTCTTATAAAGAGAATCAGATTAGTGCGGGGAGATGGCTCTCAGATTTTAGCTTTGATTCAGGCTCAAATCTCAGATGGAAGAGATTGATCCCAAAATAAAATATCCATCATTTGAAAATATCGCCACTTACTCTTAGAAAATGATCACTGGCATCAAAGTAAAGCACGTTCTGTGTTACCAGTCATCTTGAAACAACTGATTATCAAATCGTTCTGTTTTTAAGCATGGGACCATGGGCATTTTTGAATTATTGACTGATGAATTTCAGGCAGCTTTATTTCCCCCAAATTGATAGGTACGAACACGTTAATGCCATTGAGGACATGGTTTTCTGTGGTTCGGGGTCTTTTTCAGATGTCTGATATCATTGCTGCCTTGGATGATATCCGTATGGACTGGGACAAATCAACAAAGTTAAGCAAAGTGTAACATTACTTTACACACGGCAAAACATCAAATTTATCTACCTATCTATTAATCACTTGCATGGATTTGGGTGGTTATGGGCACCAAAACAAACTTATGAATGACTGCAATTGTGGGCTAAAAACATAAGAATAAAAACACTATAAAGTAAGATACAGAAGAATATTATTTGCTAAATTAGCTAATTTTCCCCCATACTTTATCCCTTCCAGCATTATGCGGGTTCATGTGGATCCAGGTAGATTCAGGTGAACTTAGAGCTGACCCTCACATGACTATAAGCCGGTTTTTGAGTCCACATTTATTAGAGTCACTTTAATACTTAACAGTATTTTGGAACAATCGCCCCCTAGCCGTATCAGCTCTGTGACTGGACAAGCAACCCTCAAATCAGCACTTATCAGCTCCATATAGTCATCACTGAAACATTATTAATGCTGCAGAGTTTGCTGCATGTGACACAATCCCAGTCGTGTCTCAGTCTGTGATGCACTGCTACTCATGTGGTACAGCACAGTGCTGATGTTGAACTTTGCTCGCCTGTCACAGATTTGACAGTTTGTGGTTTATGTTGTAATCATTGATGCTGCACCTGCAAATCTCGACACAAAGGAAATAATGCAGGAAATAAAATGACCTTTTCATGCATTTTTGATATGGTTTTAACATGCACTAACTGGATTCCAGTGAACCGGACAGGAAATCTCACCTTTAATCTCAGAACTGAACAAGCCGTTTTGCGCCCTGTGTGCTGTGTGCTGTATGCGTGAGGTCGTTTTTCGTTTTAACCATGTGTGTCCTGTCAGCTGTGTTTGAAAAGTGGCGGCACAACGGCGATTGCTGTGAAATTCATTAAGGCCTCTGAATGAAGTCATCTGAAGATAAAAACATGCATTTGTCTCCTAGTTTATATAGTGACATCTCATTCATGTCACGGGGCCTTGTGCGCCGTGGGTAGTGCAGAGAATAAGTAACATTCCAGTCATGCGCTTGGCTTTTTATTTTTTTTATTTTTATC
The DNA here is from genome assembly GCA_900302535.1 of Neoniphon sammara. Taxonomy (NCBI): domain Eukaryota; kingdom Metazoa; phylum Chordata; class Actinopteri; order Holocentriformes; family Holocentridae; genus Neoniphon; species Neoniphon sammara. The sequence continues at coordinate 48,258 of OMKZ01007293.1, read as the reverse complement.
CCACCATTTTATTTTGAATAGTGAATTGAAGTGCCGGGTCTAATGTCTGTTATCTTGTCATCCGTGCGCGGCTCTGAGATGTATTTGACAGGCTCTCTGACTCCTAGGCACGGGGGTTTTATGGCATTTCGAGCCTCTCGTTGAAATGATTTATGTGGTTGGCACAGATGTTGCTCAGATCCTGATTTTTCATTCAATTACTGAATCTATCTTGCTGTTTTAATTATGCCTATGAAAAGTCCCATATCCCTCCTCTTCAACCGCACTCCTCTGCTCATATCAGGGCCCTGAGATAATGCGGCCGTCCATGCTCCTGTCAGGTGCTCCTCCTACCTCGTTCCCTCCGCTCTCTCTGTGCTTTATTGAGGAGGCGCTAAGTTCAAGTGTCTGGGAGGATGCACTGCAGTTCAATGAAACCACTAATAGGTTTTCTGAGTCAGATATACCATGAGGCAGCACTGAACTCCTTGTCATTGTACCAAAATGTGATGTATGTAATCGACCACCCATCGTGCATCTTACAATCCATTGGACTGTATGTGAGCTTTTGTGAAGATGTCAGTGAGTCTTAACAGAATCCTTAATATTAATTGTGCTTGGGAACTGAAGGTAACTTGTCACCATTTAACTTCAGTAAATAGACTTTTTTTTGGAGGGGGGGCATACTGAAACACTAGATGGACACGCCTCTTTTCTTCCTTGGATTATTGTTTTTGTGATTGTTTTGCATGTGCACCTTTTTTGACTTTTCTTTTTATTCTAATAAATCCAATGTGAGTGGATGTTGAAGGTGCATTCAGAGTTTTAAACAATTTTATACCCATGATTAAGTATTAAACGATCGGGACATTACTGATTTAATATTTATTTCTCATTTTATTTTATTGTATTTATTTATTAGCACTAGAATCCAGTTTGCATTTATCCGGGATGCTAGTACAGTAAGTTTTCAAACCTTCTGTATCTATCAAAGTCACATCCAAACCATTTAAGCGGTTCTCAACAGGATAAGAGTAAATAGTTAAACTACGGACGATGAAACTTGAGACTTGGTTCTCCATTGACTTGCACTGATAAGAAAAGGCTGTCAAATTGTTAGTCACTACAATACCAGCATGTAACTTAATGGATACCTGTCTACCTTCTGGCTTCATAAACTTTCCCTTCGTGAGTTGAGATTATTATTCAGTAATTCATAAGATGCTCCCATTGTTAGCAATTCTTGTCTAGTTTATTTAGAGCCCAGAATCACTGTTTACAGCCTCAAAGGCCGTTACAGAAGATAAAAAAAAAAGGCAACACTCCCTGATTTAAACCCACTTAGCAGGCAAGAAAAAACTCCCCAAAAAACCCAAAGGTGAAAGGGAAAAGAAAATTGGGAAATCTTGGGAAGGACCATGGAGAGAGGAAACCCCTTCCTGACCGGACAGGAGCGCAATAGATGCCGACCAAGTGGGCGGATTCTCACATTTAAATTAACCAATTGCACCAAATGAAAAAAACAAATTGGAGAAGTTACAAAATGTAAGGTTACATAGAAGTTAGTTTGATAATAATTGATATACAGGACATACAAGCAGGGGACAAGCAGTCGAAGCAGCAGGGGGCCGGGACAGAAGGAGACAGGGACGATGACCTGTCTCGTCTTATAATGATGAGCACGGCAGAACTTCATGTGAACTTGAAGGCTTAATAAACTGGAAGAAAACATTGTACTGAATAAAATCTAAAGCATAAAATCTAGGCATCATTATCTTATTTTATAATATTATGATACAACAGCAATGCAGTTTTCCAGCAGCATTTCATAGTGCATGATTTGCATAGGATTTAGTTGTTACTTATGACATGTTTCTGTGCTCCAGAAATGTAATTATTTCATTAAACCTCCAGTCCTACTCAGTAAAGTTATACTGCAACAGAATGTGCTATTTCCAGGGAACATGAGGGATTAAAACAATAACTTTGACACTCTACAGTAGGTATTTAAATCCAGTCTGTAGAGATACTATAATTTTGTCCACCAAAGACTTACAGTAAGTCATCTTCAATTCTTTAAAAAGTGCCAGGATTTTTCATTTTGTGCTTTTTTTCTTGTTTTTGTAGCAATAGGTGTCACTTTTTTCAAAAAGTAAATGCTCATTTTGGAACGAATCTCGCTCATTTCTTTCTCAAGTTTGAAACAATGTGCCCTGTTCATCTTCCTCACTTTGGCTTCTTTGAAATAATATTCAAGCATCCAGAGAGCATTACTCTTGTCAGTCAAATGCCAGCTTGTGCGCGCGCTGGGTGGCATAACAAGCCGACACATCCTGAGTTGATAAGGCAGATAACAAAATGCACATCCTCAGTTCTCGGAAGTGCACACCAGCAGCCGCAGTGGCGCTGCACTCATCTGAAGCTCTCTCCTCAGTCCTTGGGGTATCAACTTGGCGAGACACTCTACCTGCTTTCTTTTTCTCTGAGGTTTTGTTTTTCCCACTTAAGTGGCTGAGCTCCTCTCCACGGTTCCAGCAGACCTCATGCATTTTTATTGCCATCTGGAGAATACCAACAGGTCTTAACAAGGGGGCTCTCGCTGTAAAAACTGCTTACCGTGGAGACGGACTCAGAGTCAACTAGACTCGTTTGACTGGCCGTGACCCTGTGTGTGTGTGTGTGTGTGTGTTTGTGTGTGTGTGTGCCTGTGCGTGTGATTGCCTCTCTGTGTGTGTGTTTGCATGTATGTGCCGCACATTTGAAATAAAGAGAGACGGCTAGAGAAATACACCAAGAGAGAGCGTGTTCACGTGTGCGTTTGTACATTTTTTGTTTGTGTTTGGATAACATACAAACGCAAATAATTCACTTCTCCTCTCCTCCCTCCTCCCCTCGCCTCTCTCTCTCTCTCCCTCCCAAGAGCGCCGGAGTTTGATGGGCCGTCCCAGACGCCGGTTGACATTTTGTCCCCAGTCCGACCGGATGCCGCATGAAAAATTCACTCAGGCGAGAAGCCAGGAGGAATACCCACCCCCCAGCCCCCCCT
>OMKZ01007293.1:19135-35154 GCA_900302535.1 Neoniphon sammara | reverse complement strand
AAACAGAATAAAAAAAAAAAAAAAAAAAAAAGGCAAATGAAAGAAAGCAAGAAAAACTCACTTTGGGATGAACTGTTGCCATGCAAAAAATTTTCACACATTTTCACATTGACATCAATACAGCCAGAGCAGCTGCTAGTCTGCTGTGTCTGCTCTGTGGTTTTCCTGCCTGACGATTCCCCTGATGTTGTCGCGTCAGGAAGTTGGCACAGAGTCCACAGTCTTTATATTTTATCGACTTTGGTGCAATACAGAGCCGTCTGGTGAACAGCAGCGATCGAGCGTTCAGGGGTCGAACCTTTTCACATCCTCCATACCGCCCGGACTCCAGGTAGAAAACATTGGGACCGAAGAGCGTGCAGTTTACTAATGGTACGTAGCATGATTTCTGAATATTGAGGTCATGAAAAATCAAACAGGTACCTCTCGTTGCCATCTGGGGCCGCCACGATGCGATTGGCTTTAAACAAAAAGCAAAGAGTCGCATTTTAAAAAAAAAACACAGCAATTCCCTCTGCTGTCTTTTGGACGCCCCGCTTCCCTGTGTCTCTCTACCTTCTATCTTCTTCCACAGAATAAATGTTACACTTTTTTATTTACTTTTTTGGGTGACTGAATAGGCTGTTAGAAACCGCCTCGCCTCTGACGGGTTGTTAGGAGTCAGGATAGTGTCAGACACATCAAGGAGCCGGGCCGCACCTCTGTTTGCCTCGGTCAAACAGCCTGCAAGAGCAGGACGATTACAAAAGCAAACTCTCCTCACACTGCGCAGTCACAACACAAAAGGGCTGCGAGAAAGAAACACCAAGTAATCAGTGTGTCTGTTTGAGAGAGAGAGAGAGGGAGGGAGAGGAGAGAGAGTGTGTTTGTGGTTGTGTGTGTATGTGTGTGTTTTAATTTGCATACATGCATGCACTTGTGCACAAACCAGTGGCTGTGTGGGTGTGTCTCCGTGTTCTGATGTCGACTGTGACAGTAATTAATGTGATCAAGTCTCCAAAAAGTTGCAGTAGTTCTGTTTTTGTCACATTCACTTCTTAATCTAATTTCACGATGTCATGCACATTTCTGAACCCACTTGAAAGAGAAGTGGTTGACGTATGTAATTAGCGGGCTGCTGACATTCGCGCTGAACCACCTATTCTAGTCCTTCTGTCAAACGCTTCCTATGAAACACAGGCTTTTTTAGAGAGAAGGGTCGTTTTCAGTGCCATGTAGGTGAAGCACTGAAAATGTCCAGTCTTTTTAAAAGTTGCACATGTATGAATGCATGCACGTGACAGTACATGCATGAATCTGTTTGCTCTTGACAAAAGTGGCTGCGAGAGGCTGCAGATTATCATTCCAGCCAAACAGTTCAGTGACTCGTTGACTTAGTTTTGAATCCGCGCCGCTCCCAAGTGTCATTTCACTACTCTGACAAGATGGGGGAACACACCAGAAGATTTTGAAAATGCATTGCATCACATAAAGGATTTCACTCATGGGGCTTCCGCCTACTTATTTTCATGTGATTTTGAATTTGCACGCAAGCAACATGAATGGAAACACTAGAATTTCACAAAAACTCTGAGGTGAGGACGATAGGCATATCGACCAAATGAAAATACAGTAGAGGCTGATGAAAAGCCGTTTATTTGAAGACATGACAACTTAGCGGGGACGTTTGGCACGTGTTCCCGCTCTGTTTAATGACAACAAACATGGTGGCGGACGAGAGTACGTGTTATGTTTGGACGTCGGACGTTTAATAAAGCCACGTACCACTGAGTGACTGTAGTTATTACCTTTCTCTACAGAGCCTGGATGTCAGTAAATCTCTCCCATCTTCACTACTTTAATTGCATTAATAGGTTACAGTCGCTTGCTTTTCAAAAGAACTCCACATAACGCAGTTGATGGAAATGTACATGGATTTGCATTTTCTTTTTTTAAATTTTAAAAAATGCACTTAAAGTATGCACAAAATTTAGATGGAAACATATTGACAGATTGTTTTATGTCTCAGTTATAAATTTGGTCACACTGGACGATTAGGGAAGGACAGGGCAGCATACACCGAAGTGTGATGGTACCTCAAGTTTCAGTTCCTCTCTGCCTACTTAGTTTGAAAATGCAGCACACTGGGTGGAGAGAGCAAAGGCTATCAAATCAATCAGATTATGTGGAGTCAAACTAAAGCACAACACTACAAACCATCCAGTGATAGCAAAAAATGATTTGTACATTTAGCTCCCAAGGTATTGGCAGCTGAACATGTGCACTTATGTGGAGGCAACACCTTGTATTGTTGTCTTTTATCTCAAACAACACCTAGATATCAATTAACACCTCAACATGTATTTCTGAACCTTTTAACATCCTGCCAACTCCTCAAACCTCAGGCCCTCTAATCTCATGGGAACTTGCAAAGTTCAATATGAATCAATATGTATTTATAATGCAGCATGCAACAGTGTGAACTTCAAAAACATGTCAAAGAAACACAGAAACAGACTCTGGGTGAAGCCGTAGCTGGAGAGACTCAGTCAATATGGGTTTAAGGGCTTCATTAGAAATAAACAGGTAACAGTGGTTTGTCTTGTAGCTTACAAGTATTATAGGGATGAAGTTATTCCTGCATTGATAGTTAATTTTTGTTCTGTGTGATTTTTATCGTTATAAGGGAAAGTGTGTTCCATTTTACTGCCTAAAACAACAAAACTAAAACACTGATCTGATTTAGCTTACACACAGCTAACAGCAAGTAGAAGCTAACATTAGTGGCTAGCAGTTGCATGTTTGTGACCAATTTTTTTGCTGCGGTTAATGTTGTTTCTTCAGTGAACCACTTTATGACATCTTTCCAATCACAGAAATATCTGGCAGCCGTTTTGCACAGATGTATTGGTTCCATAAGCTCCCAGCGTATCTGGAAATATATGTTAAACGCCTTAAATATTCACAACAATCACCACATCGGTTAAAAATGCCAGCCTCCTTTAAGCGATGTCACCTTTTCCCTGAGCATTTCTCCACTGTAAAAGGAGGATTATCTTTCTTTTGGAGAGGCTGTATTAGGCACAGAGGAACAGTTTTTCATAACAAAGTGACACCACTGAGGTTAGCATGGCATTTTCACTAGATATGATGGTTTTCATGGGTTTTTGAGGTATTTCAATTACATTTTTAGATAGACTGGAAGCTATTTGGAGTGACAAAGCAACCCAAATGGCTTCAAAAAATCTTCATAATGGTAAAGAGAGACAGAACATTGTGCAAGATATTAACTTGTATAAAGAAAAGGACAACAGGCTTCACATCTCCAAAGCTGAATAACCTCCATAAAAACAGTTTACATACTGTATAGGTCATACCAACATACTGTATATTACAAGTTTGTGTACATAAATGCTACTGCCTTTAAAGGTGGAAATAAGCGAGACTTCAGTCAAGGAAGTTTCTGAAGCTGCACATGAAATTGATGTGAACATTGTAACGTCACCCAGGGGATTTTATAGAGCTGTGCTTACATTCTCTGGAGTGTAACTGTTAGTGGATCTATGAAATAATAAAATAAATTCTTGCAATCTGGACTAGATGGCTATGTGGTATTTGAATGCTCAAATCAGAAGAGCTTACCATGATAGTAAGTAAATCTTGTGTCATTGACCTGAGACAGCTGTTATACTTTTGGCTGCATGGAGGCAATAACTGCATTTCCATCAGCCCTTTTTATGTGCATTGTGCCGTATCAAACAAACCCTTGATGGATACGGCAAATGTCTAATAAAATCCCCAAAACTCGACTAAAAGTTTCTGCACTTGCTAGAGGTAAATAAACTTTTTATTTGATTAAAAGAAATGCAATAATTTGAGATGGAAACACATTTGATGAATAAAAAGAGAACATGCAAACAGGATTTAATCACATGACCGGTTGCTCTTTGACCTGTGACTTCAGACAGCTGCTGCCATGACAGATGGCGTTAACGTCAACAGGTACAGGTGGACAGATGAACAAATACATTTCTTTGTCTTGTATAAATTCAAAGAACGGAGTGGCGACATTAAACGGGAAAAAGCAATCGAATGCAACTATTTATAAAGGTTGCACATAGCAACAGTCAGATGATGATTCAGCACCCACAGGAGGCTGTATTTTATTTGCTCAAACAGATGTTACGGAAACTCTTCTTAATTCGCTTGATTTTTTTTCAAAACTCAAAGGCACATTCTGTAACCGAAATGTGTTTGAAACAAGCAGGGGAAGCACAGAGAAAAAAAAACAAATAAAATGTTTTTTGTAGCTGTTACACTTAACTAGCCTGTTGTTTCAAGCACTGTTTACATGGACTAAATTGTTCCATTTTTAATAAGACAGTTAAGATTAATGAAACAGTATTTGGATCAAGCTGTTTACATGTGTTGCTCATAGAACTGCTCAATTCATTTTCCTGTTTACGTGCTGCAGAACAGAGCAGATTCAGCTTCGCTCGACCAGGCGCTACGTAAGACGCCGCCTAAAGACCTCACAGTGCCGCGTCAGACGTCTCGTCTGTGAAGATTCTCATTCATGCAGGTTATGGTACTTGTGCTTTACCTAAGTACCTAAGTGCCTTTACCAAGCACTTAGAAGTCAGACCTCTCGGTTTCCCTCCAGTAGTCAACCTGCCATCTGATATTGTATGTTGCTGCCTGGTTTACTCTGCTAGCTGTGTTGTGACAAAGCTGTTCCTCTTAACAACAAGAGTGTGTGTGTCAGCAAACAGTTGGATTGTCTTATGGTTTGCAAAAACTCCAATAGAAAGTCACACTGCAATCAAGCTTTATAGATAGCTTGAATACCCTTTAATACCCGACTAAAATTGGAATACTCCATGTCTTAATGAGTAGCCAAACTCCAAGCCCAAATCTGAGTGAAGTTCAGGTTCAGGTTCAGGTTACTTTATTTGTACCTGTCGGTAGATTTGTTTTGCAGTAAGGAAAAAAAAAGTTTAGGCATCCACCCTGACACAAGGAGACACTTCACAAACAAAACACAGACAATGGAAAATCTAATACTAATAAACATAAATAAATAAATGAAAGTGCTCAAACAGGGGTAGTTAAAATGGATGGTTTAAAGCAAGTAGAGGACTGAACTGCATCTGCTATTAGCTGATCTTTGGTGCTAGGTGATGTCACCACCTGTTGTATTCTGTCGAAGGTGACATCACCCAGCAACGAAGATCAGACAGTGACAGATGGCTAATTCAGTACCCTACTTTTCACCATCACATGTCAGTCCATAGATTTGGATTCAGGGTTTGGTTACTCTTCAGTCTGAGTGCTGCTTGCTTAAACCTTATTCAGATTAAGGTAATCAGAAAGTTGTTGTTTACCTGGACATCTTGTATTCAAGTATAATCTTCATCAGGCTCCTATCAGAATAGTGCAGTCCATAGCCTTTCTTGCTGCTTATATGAGTATTGTGTACACCCTGGAATACATATGAACAGTCATTCAATATAATCATCTGAGCATCAGTTCAGCCTGCAGTGTGAAACTACCTTTAGAGCAATCTGCAGTAAGTGCAGCAGCAGAGGAAGCTTGAGTGCAATAGGTTGGAGCTGCAGCGCCCTGACTAAGATGCACCAAATCCGTTTTATCTTCATTAGAGAAAATCTTTGCCACTTTGCAATGCTGATGTCTACAACTCCACTTCCTTGCTGATAACAAATGGGCGTACATTGTCACAGCCTGAGCCTGCTACCGGTGGCAACGCCAGGACCCTGTGTTGTTTCTCATCCATATTCAATCCCTCTGAATTGGGGACGGTGACATATGGTTGGTACTCACGCTACGTCTCCCCCTCCTCTGAACGAGAGATACAAATTCAGAATTGGATTTAACACTTCAATTCCCCACTGACCAGCAAGGCTGACACAATTACCATGCCGGGACGCCACACACACGCACACACACACACACCGGCATAATCCAATTAGAACACAGTCATCGTGTGAGTGTGTTTGTGTGTGTGTGTTGTGAGGGAGACAGGAAGAGAGAGAGAAAGTTTACTAGATATTGATATCTGAATGTCACATCTGCATGTAAAATAGACATGAAAATTAAATAAACATGAAACTAAAATATAGAAAACAGCAGCTCATTGAATCTTTTTAATCATCATGCACCTGCTTGAGTGGCAGAGCAGGTTGGTGGTTTGAGTCTTTTGACCGGAGGACACGAGTTCAGTGCTGACTCTGACCTCTGGCATCAGAGAGATCATCTCTCCACGAGGCTTACATTATCATTTATCATCTTGTATTGAATAATTTAACTCAGTATTGTTTATTTAAGTGTGAGAGTGGGAATCTAACCAAAGGGTGTTATAGATCAAAAAACTTGAAGTAGCAGAAAACACAACAGTCATGAAGTCCAGAGAAATCAATTAAAGATTTAAAGGTGCACTCTGCAAAATTTTCATTGGTGGATTGAAGTGAGGACTCTTTTGACTCAGTTAAAAAAAAAAACAAAACATGGAATAAGCACGTAATTTGATGGTTGAGTCTTTATGGTTCTCATTGTCTGTCCACTTCACTGGTTTTCTGTAAGTTGAATCTTAATGGTCCTCGCTTCAATTGACCCTGGGCAAATTTGCATTATGCATCTTTAATAGTTTTCATCATCTGCAGCTGAAGTAGACCAATAAAATATATAAACTACAAGAAAACAAGCTCATATAGAGCCCTGAATTCTGACATGATACATGAACTGATTTTACATACGAGCCAATAATTTTCTTATTGCCTTGGTTGTAATTTTGACAAACCCTGTCCAGGTAAAACAAAAGAAAAACATTTTGTGCATTGGGTAAGTGATTTACAGTATATAAAATTAATGGATGTGGTGGAGATGAAGAAAACCGCGACAAGCATCGCCTCCACTAAGCAAAATACAGCACAGACATAAAAATGGCTCCGCTAGCTCTTGGTGTTTACATTACACCAATGTCAACCGCTGGAAAACAGTAGCTTTGAGGCAGTCAGTGTTTTAAATACTTATACATAAATACATATAACATTGTTAGCTTATATGAGCTGAATTTATTGATCAACACTCATGTAGGTCAGTAGATTAAACTGTTGACGTCTATGTTTGAGGTGTTTCGATGTACACTTTATACAGACACCCACTAACCAATTATATTCAAGTATTTGCAGTGACCATGATATAAATTGCCTCTATATCATTGATTAGGTTAAAGAAAATCTCCATAGAAACCTTCCCACTTGGATCCTTCATGGATGTTGGTTTCCATGCCACCTCAAATGTTCAGAAATATCCGCTCCCACATTTCAATTGATCAAAAGTGTAAAATAAATTGATCTTTGGATGTTTTTGTCCATGAGGCCCGTCACTGAGCTGCTTTAGCAACAAGCTAACGGGGATAAAGATGAACAGGAAACAAAATCAAACCGGCCAAGTCTTGATCTGGTGAACCTTACTGTCTTCTGCTTTTCCCCAAGGCAGGAGTTGTTTTAAAGAACAGAGCACCAAATCTACTGAGCCGGTGCATTTTGACAAACTCTTCCTGCTGCACTCAGCCCGGGCTGATCTATGGCCAGTACACAACACATCCACCTTCAGAGTTCAGCTCCCTGCAGTACAATAAACATCACACTATATCCCTGTATTATAGCACACTCCTGCTAACAGCATTGGGCCACATCTCTCTCTCTTTAGAAAGTCTGCCATTGAGGCAGCTTAGGTTTCACAACATTACATCACCTGTCTAATTGATCAGCTTGTTTGGGCTCATTTCATACATGCATGGAAGTGCTGATGAAGGGGGTCTGGCTTTTCCCCTTTGGCTGTGTGTGTGTGTCTGTGTGTGTGCGTGCGTGCACAGGGAGGCAGGTATTAGCCCTGACAGATCGCACTGTTAATTGCTAATTGTGTTTCTCATTAGGCGGAGGGGTGACAGGTGTTGTTAGAGTGTTGTGAGTTCTTTCGGCGCTCTCCCATGAATAGCTCCAGCTCCCCGTACGCCGCGCTGCCGATCCACTCGCTAATGGTTCCCCTGAGAACTCCCATCAGCCCCTGGGCTCGGTGCAGCGAGGGGTCGGCTTTAGATACTGTGTTGCAGCAACAGCCGCATGGGAGGTCTCCAAGCGAAGGGCTTTGTCAACTAATACTTCCTTTTATCACAGTAAATATACACAGTATCTGTGCTTGGTCTGTTTTTCTTTTGTTTCTGGGGCACTGTATGATAATGCTCTAAATACACACAGCAAAATATCTATTTGCTATTCAAAGTGAGAGAATGCAGTGTTAACGTCTTTGTTTTGTGGTCTCGGGTGTGGTCTTAACTCTAGAGAGGCCAAACATCAGTCTCTTAGAGGTGGTTTTGAATCTTAGACTTGAAATTTCTCAGCTTCCGAAATGTCCGAAATGAGACTTTTCCCACAAACATTTTCTGTATAAATCAGAGAGAGAAGTTGTAATTATATTTGACCCCATTTTACATGTTGGGCTTCTTTGTTGACCTCTGAATCCATTTGAAAGTTAAGTTTATGAGAAGCCACTTCCACAGCCACACCCTCCTTTGGCCAACTGGTCTGAAAAGTGAATCAGTTCTTCCTTGCCAGATGACCAAACCTTTTCACAAAGTTTCATTCAAGTCTGTTGAAAACTTGTTGACTTCCTGCTAACAAACAAACAAACAGACAGAACAGAACAGGACAAAAACAAAACCCGCGTCCAACTCTGTTGGTGCAGGTAAATAGGTAAAAATAAATGCGTAACCAATTACTGTTTCTATTGAGTAATTAGTAAATTAATGCGATTACTTATTTAAATTAAGAAGCATGTATTGAGTAATACATTACATTTTCTGAGTAACTTGCCCAATACTGGAAGTTCTTGGCTGCCAGTGTCCAAATAAAAAGAACAATAAAAAAATTAACGCAGGACACAAACAAAATTTGGCATATATGGAAGAAAACAGATTAATCTTTGTCTTATTTGTAGTTTACGTGTTCTTTAATGGCTCAAGAGAGCTTCATGACTCATTTTAAAAACACTTATTTTATAATTTCACATATAAATAGGCGTCTCTGAAAAAATAACCCCTCTTCTTTCCTCCTCTGCTGCAAAACTCACGTGGAAATACGAGGTTTTTGTATGAAAGCAGGAAAATGACATTAGAGGACGCAAGCATCACTTGTGGGGTTAAAACCCACTTGCAGAAAACTCAGGGTCAGTCCTCCGTCTTGTCTACTTCAGTCTGAAACATGTTTGATGTTCTTAAGACCACATTTTCTTCCACATTACAAGACAGAGAGGACTCTAATGTAATGAGCGTAATATGTGTGCCATTCATATTTAAAACTACACTCGGCTGGTTGAGCATAGCAGGTCAACAGCTCCGCTATTTAGTCTTGTACAATGAAATATGAAAATGTCTGCTGTTTTATTGGGATGTGGTAATTTCATCTCAGACCATCAGTGAGGACACAAATTGTGCCTTGTAAAAGCCTTCGCATGTATTCTGAGGAAGGATAATGAGCTTCTGTCTCATTTTTGTTAGATTGTTGTTAAAGCGTTTGCACTTTCTATACAACTCATTTCTGAGCTAAATATAAAGACACGGCCATTTGATGCAAAATGAGCAAATTGTGAAACGGTTAGATGCTTCATTTCTTTGCAAACTTTGTGTCCCAGACTCACTTGGCAACTTTGTCCATTAAAGATTTTTATTCAAAACGGTTAGACACATTTTTTTCAAGTCAAGTTCTTCTGATGGAGCATGCTCAGTTTGTTTCTGTACAGATGAAAAAGGGCCGTCACATTTATAACAAACTTCAGAGCCAAAGTGAAAATAACCACAAAGGATAAATGCATGGTGCAAGAGTGCCAACCGTGCATTATATATTCAAGTTCACAGATTCTCTCTCATTCAGTATGCATGATTGCTGAGCTGAGTGATTGAACCATTATCCATTTTGTTATTTCTAGCCAGATCATTATTTTTACCCCATACATGCTTGACCTTAAAACCTCATTTTAGACTCTTATCACAGCTGCTGAATCAGAGGGTCAGTCGCTTGCTCATATACTGCCAAACGTTAAATCAGCCAGTATTTAGATCCATTTGTTTAATACTGCTGCAGTCTACTTTAACTTCAGCTTTCCCTTTAAATTTCTTCATGTCGTCCTGGTGATCTAATATCTGTTTCACATATTGTGCACAGACACACATACACACTTAGGTGTAGTATTTAGACTTATGAACAATTGGCAGTATTTTAAGGTAAATCAGTGTGTTTTGTTTTATGGCTTTTAAGTAAACAAAGTTTGTGTGGATGAGATCCTGTGACATTAAGATCCACATCATAATTTAAAAATGCAGTGGGCTTCCCTCAATTTGCTTGCCATCAGGGAAATAATAATTATTTCACGTAATCTTGCTGTCCTTCTTGCTTGACAAAATACTTAAGAGGAATGAATTGAGAAATGGCCGTTCAATGATGGGTGCTGTACATCTGGAGATGAAGATGCTTTTAAACAAGTCTGTGAATCCCCAACTCCGATACACAACCCTATAGGTGTGATCATTCATTCACAAAATAAGTTTCCATTACAGTTTCACAAATAATTTCTTTATTGACATGTCACTATCAGTTTGCATGTTTCCATTCCTGTTTTTCCAATTCAAAACTTCAAATTGTTGTGGCTTCGTGGAAACTCGCAGCAGACATGTTCTCATATCACATCTTAAAAGTTATGTTTTGCATATGTTCTCTCTTTGTTAAAATGTACTCGGCAAGCAACTAAAAGTAACCCATGTTAACGTAACAAATGAAATAAAAGCTGAGACGTCTGTAGTTGTTGTTTCACTGTTTTGTGAAACTCGGACCGAAATATCTTCAGGATATCGGTTGGCAAGAGGTTCCAGAGCTGTTTTTAATATAAATTTTATCTGTGCCATCATATCATACAGTATTTTGAAAATAGTGCACTTTTTTTGGTCGATGTTGAACTTATCCTCCTCGAGCCTCCTCCTCCTCCTCCTTGCCCGTCAAATGCTCAATAAGCGCGTTGTTCTTTTGCTCTGTGAAGCACTTTTGTAACCTAGCTGTTTGCTTAAAATTGTTAAGTGTAAAAACTTGACTAGACTTGACTCAGACCCCATGTAATAGAAAAGCCAGCGCTGGGGGCTGATTGTTTTGGTGACTGGTAATTATTATTGTTGCAGAGACCCCTGTGTCTCTGTTTGGCTCGCTGCTGCTCCTCTGTTGAGCCGTGTTGTCACTGGCTACTAATTACAACACGAGGACGAAGCCCCGGATGGGCGAGTGTGAGTGAGATGCCTCCCCACGGTGACAGCTGCCTGTCCCTTACCGCTGCTATTAGCTTAGCACTAGTTCCACTTGGCAGCCATTATTAGCCTGGGTATTAACGCGGTGCTGACTCACTCTAATACCTGGGTGGGAACCTGTCACAGCACCCGTGTGCATGCTCATTGCTCAGATGTCCTCGTGGGGACACGCTGCAGATCATGGTGCTAATAGTAATAATTACACCTCAGGAGACAGCCGGGTCCCTGCTCGTGCAGCCGTGTTTACAGTGTGACTCCCTCCGGGTCCCTGAGCGCTGATAGGGCTTTGCTCGAGGGATAGATGACACGTTGAGGAGTTTTAGACTGATATATCGGTTTGCAGATATTGGCCTTTAAATAAAAGACATATATCAGTCATTCAGTGTCGCACCCTGTTGATATGATTGTGTTGATATTGTTGCTGCTCGTCGACTTTTCATCAAGGTCAACTTTTCAGAAACCGAGGGAATCAGCCTTGTTTTCAGCTTGACCACAGTGCAGTTTTGCATTTATCCAAATGGTTAATAAGCCCAAGGAGGTTGTAGAATTTTCACAACCCATGGAGGAGCACTCAGTCCTCCAACTGAAACTGAAATGTGTAGCGGTGTTTAGTAGCATCAGGGCTGTCATGCTGTAACACTGCAACAGAACCTGCCTCATCCTGCCTCAAGGAGCTGCAAACTAACCTGAAGGGAAATACATTAGTCTGGGTTTCATTGGAGCGTTGTCCCATGATGGTCTAAATGCTGTTTGAGAGGCTTTTACACCCTGACGAGAGTAAAATTCTTGGGGGTTACCCTGAATCTTTGTCATTTTTTAAATCTTTGGCATGAAAATAGTCAAATTTAGTGAAAGATACTGAATATTGGCACAAAAAGCTTTAATCCAAAAATATCTGCATTGTTTGCAAAAGTCAGGTCAAACCCCAGATCCTTTCTTTTCTGCTCCCCTCCTCTGCTTCTCCCAAATTCCACTTTGACCTTTGCTGTTGTGTTTGTTTCACATACCTTCTTCCTTTTTTTTTTCTTTTTTTTATTTCTTCCGCTATGTTAGTTACTACTCCTTGGGGACCCAGCCCTCCCCCAGTCTCCCAACTGGAGGTGAGCTCAGGCCTCTGGGGGTCTTTTTATTTTCCGGCACACACAGCAGATCCATCCAATGCCAATTAGCTCATTATCTACGCTAACAACTTCACCAACAACCTACGCACGAGAGGAGTGGGTGAGTGACATGCTGACTAGATATTGTTTTTACACTGTGAATCTAAAGAGGGTGCACTGATTTATTTAGTTATGACTTTATGACTGATAATCTGCAAAAGATGGTTTCAGTTTTATTCAGCAACCAATTTAGAATACATAAATATACATAAATAAGAAATACTAGATATTTCATTTATATCAAAACCAGCACTGTTTAACACCATTTATCAGAATTCCCAACCTACCCGAATTTATCTGAATGCATTAAAAAGGCGTATCATAGAAGAAACATAATCAAATAACTGTACATCACCTATTAGCCATGTCAAATAGTTCTCAATAAGAAGTCTATGACTGGACTACACAGGGGTGGCCTTGCGGTTAAAGGTAGCACCCAATTAACAAAAACAAAATGAAACAAAAGTCATGCCTTGAAACAGTTTACCATGAGATGTTAGCATGGAGCTGTAAACAGGCTATAATTAACACTGAAAGTGCCAGCAGCGGTCAGTTTGACCACTGATGTCACCAGGTGACATTTAGAAAATATTTATACATGGTTACCAAGAACTTACAGTATCCACCTTCCTTGACTATTCCTAAGTATTCTTTCTTTATCCATTAGCATTGCAAAAATACGGAAAAGGGTTAAATTGCCTTTTGTTGCCGCTGTGTGTTTTTCTGCTTTTCCGCCCGGTTGAACGCCCATCCCAGCATGCAGTTCTCCTTCAAGACAGCAGGTGGCACAGTGATCTGTTTTATCCTTACAGACCATCAGTATTTCACAGAATTGTACTATTGCTATCATTGTTAATATTACAGGTGATTATGCTAACATTATTATTAATAATATTGATAATATGAACAAATATAATTGGACTCAGAGTATCCCCTGTCCATTTAAACCCTTCCTTATCTTATACCATATACCTGCCTGCTTTATTCTTGTACATGGTCTTTTCTCTGGTTTCATTTGGATGTAAGTCCTGCCTTTATGCATCGCAATTGTACAATAAAATTCATTTTCTCTATTTGTTCTCATTGGAAAATCTCTTGTTTTGTAATAGCACATATTCCTCCTGTGTGTAAATGTACCAGGAACACTGCAAAAATCTCCACCTTAACAAATCATTTAGTCTCATATCCAGTCTTGTTTTTCTTCAGTCAAGTGAAAAAATCTGCCAGTGAGATGATATAATCCCACTTGTTTCCAGTGCTAATCAATTTTTTTCCTCTCCCAGAATTTTCTTGAATCAAGTGTCATTTTCTTGATCCTAGTGGGCTGATCTGCCTTATTCTCTAAACTTGTTTCCAAAAAAAAAATAAAAAATACTCAAACAGTTGAAATTGCATAGAAATAAGTAGGATTATCTCATCCCATTCTCAGTTTTTAGACTTGTTTAAAGAAAAGCATGATTTGTAAGACTGGATATGAGACTAGATAACTTGTTAAAGTGTTGATTTTTTCCCCAGTGAATAACGATTCTGAAGTTTGAAACCATTTCTGATGCGCAGAATTTTCATTCGCCTTTCGTACTTTTAAACGATGCTGAATATTTCACCGTGGAGAGCCTGTTAACGGTGACACTAACACGGATCTCTTCATGAGCGGTGCTGTAGGCCTGTGAAAGGTATGCCACCCACTTAGTGAGTCGTCCTGGAGCAGCGGCTGGTGTGAATGCACCGGGCTGATGATGGGATGTGACAGCAGATCCCTGAACAAGGCTGAAGTGTCCACACACATCTCTGTCCCTGTCATGCAGACGGGAGCGCAGACACACCGCGCAGCGAGGCAGTCAGGCCTGGTTTGCTCAGCTTGTGCGTGTGTGTGAGCAGGTACGCATGTGTGTATAAGCCTGCATGTGCCACGGTAACTGCTTGACGTTTTAAGTATTAAATGAACTTGACATGTATATTATGCGTGCTAATACTGCGATAATCTTGAAACAGTTGACAAGGCAGCTGCATGTTGCACAGCCTGTGATTTGATTTCTTTACAGTTACAGTTTAGGATGACATCATGCAGGTATTAAAGGTAAAGACCTACATATTAGTCATTTAGAAGACTTAATACTTTGCTTTGGCCCTAAATTCAAGAGGCTTGAAAGAGAAATTGTTGAAAAATCTGCTCTCTTTTAAGATTTTGGAGGTTTAGCTTCAGGTTGAAAGACATTTTTTTTTTTTTTTTTATCACAGTATTCATCTATGATGCTGATGCAACATAGACTCAGAATAAATGCATGAATGAGGATTTATACGGCAGCTCCGATTGCATGTCAGAAACTCTGAAACTATTAAATTTTTCCCAATTATCAAGCAACGCCTTCAGACAACTCCACGAGTGTTTTGAAACACGTTAGCACTTACAAAATGATTGATCGGTCAGAATAGATCCACCCCCCCCCTCTCTCCGTTTCCCGCTCCTCGTCCTTACTTTACTCTACATGCCATTCATCATGTCAGTCCACAGCAAGATGCAGACTCCCTCCCTCTCCCCTCACTACCAAACAACAGTCCATCTAGATTCCAGCCTCTCTCCTCCTGGCAAACACTGTTTAAACAACCCGGTAAACATGTCTGTCTTCATTCATTACCCTGCTTCTCATCATGATCAAGCCTCCTGATTTAATGAGGCAAATAGATATTTCTGCAGTGATTGTCTCGCTCTCCCACAAAGTATTAAGACTATTAAATGGACACATCTGTTTTTAATTAGGAGCTAAAGTCACCTCGACGCTGCCTTCCATGTTAATGGACTCTGATTCCATCAAGGCTCCCTCAGCCTGACAAACAATGCGGCTCTCTGTGGTTTGCAGTAAACAACGGGCCGAGGATGTGATAAGGAAGGAAGGACAGGGGACACTGATACACTCCCAGATCATGCGAAGATAATAGTCTTCTAAAGGACTTCACACCATTTCAAATACCGAAATACTTATTTATCATGAAGTAAGGATAATAATGGCTTTCTTTCATTCATAGGCTATTACAAGTATATATTACAAGTATTCTGTGGGTGTTGCAGCAGTCTAAACCAGGGACTTTCAAACTTTTTCATGTTATGGACCCCCACATTGACTTCCATCAAGCCCCCATGTGAAGTGATTTTGCCCACGCAACCGTTTGTGTTTAGGTTTAGATGTCATACTTCAACAATGGATGAGATTAAAGCATAATGTCAATATTAATCAGTCATACATATTTTTGTATAGGAACAATTTCTAGTGAATTAAATTCTAGTGAAGTTGAAGTTCTTCATTTGGCTGAGGTCCCCCTGGAAGCCCCTCGAGGACCGCTGGGGGTCCCCAGAATCCACTTTGAAAACCACTGATCTAGATCAGAGGTTCTCAGCCACTTGCCATGTAGGCTGAAGAGTCTGCAGGTTTTTAGTTGAACAAGTCCAAGCTTTCCGTGTTTAGAGACACACATGATGAAAGATGTTGAATAAAGACATCGTTAACATTTGATTT
>OMKZ01007293.1:2681-16240 GCA_900302535.1 Neoniphon sammara | reverse complement strand
CTTATGGCTGCACTACATCTACAATACTGCTCACCACCACCAGGAGGCAGCATGAGACCTCTTTGTTTCGCAAACCGCCCCAAACGAACTACACTCCTGAATTATTTAAGCCAATATCACTGGAGAATTAACCATTTTGTACATATATTTTCATTTTGACCATCCCTTTGAAATGAAACAGTTGCTTTTTTCACGGATAAATGTTGTCAATCTGAGCAATATGAAACCTCACAGCTCTAGGTTAGTGTTGCTTTTCATGAAAAAATGTTGAGTTTCTCAAGTGGCCACTCAAGTTTGAAACCTATTGCATAAACAAATCCACTTCACTCAGATTTCATATTTTTTAGTTTTTGCAGTTTTACCTCATAACCTTACCCTGCGTAACTATCAATGTAACATAATATTCTTATGATCCTTGAATGAAGTGCTAAGAAATGGCAAAAGCACCAGTGAACGCACTGAAGTCTTGTCAAATCCCTCGGAAAGAGCGAGGAGCCTTTCAGACAATGCACCGGAATAGCCAAGGCAAATTCACTTTAGGACTTCGGTGATTTAGCAAAGTCCTTGAGAAGGACAGTCGTTGATGTACGTGACTGCCAGAGCTCTCAGGTACGGAGCGCCTCGGCGGTGAGTCACTGACAATTTCAATCAGAGGGGAGACGACGATGTTTATCAAAGTACAAAAGGGGCATTGGGTGCTGAGATAATAGTCAGCGGGCCCCACATCCCCTCTCTGTCTCGCTCTCTCTCTTTCTCTCTTAAACACAAACACAATGCTGCTTGTCTACTTCCCCTTTCTCCCTTTGTCTCACAAAGTGCCGCACCAAACCGTTTCCTCTCCCTCTTGCTCTCTGTGTTGCGCGTGTCTCATTCTGTCTCCGTTTTTTTCCCTCTAAAACAATGGATCATCACTCAGACAGGAACCAGCTGCTTCAGCAATTACATTAGTATCTGTCCCAGAGTTTATTGGTTCGCAGACCATTCTAATCAAGTCAAAGGAAACAAGGCTATCCCTCATCGTAACGGATAGCTCTCCCTCGGTCTGGTTTGATTGAGAATGGATGGCGTCCCTCCTCCATTACAGCTGTACAGTGCATTCTTCTGAACCGTTACATCAAGGCAGGGCAGCGTGAGTTATGGTGTCACTGTTGCGGACACAAAGCCAAGGGTGTCACCGAGCGGGCCGCGAGAAGTCATAGCTCAAACTCTGCTGCCAGCGTGCCTCTGAGCAAGGCGGGCGAGATGAATGGGCTCAGTGACTGCAGCATTGCATCAGCGGCATCGCCGGTGACCGCTTTGTCCGAGGAGAAGGCGCCATTATGTGGCAGAATATAGTCACAGTTTGTTTTGGGGAGCCGGCGAGGGGGAAACCAAAATCTTGACAGCGGAGTTGTGGCACCGGGCCAAGTGGAGCCACAATGTTCAATGGCAAGAACAAGCCGTTATTGTGTCACACTATGAGAAATACTATGGGATCAGGGGCAAGCGGGGTGACATTGTTAGTAACCGCCGGGTCATTCAACACGGCTTCCTTCCTCAAAGCTCAGCCAGATCATCATTCTCACTTTTTTAGCAAAAGTATTGACCAGATGCTGGATATTTCCAGAGCAACAAAAAAGCGAGGTTGACAAAACAAAGGAAACCCCAGCTAATGAACTAACCAAATCCCAGTAACAAAAGTACCAACACAAGCCAGGCATGAAGTTTAATCCCAATTAGCATCATGTGTCAGCTTTAAAAGGATTTTTCACCAACATGAGGAATTCAACAGAAATTTAACAAGGGTAATAGTGCCTGAAATGCAGTAGTGCCTGCCACAAATATCTCAGATTACTTAATACAGGCAAGGCACCACAGCTTTATTTATATAACAAATTTCATACACAGATGCAAGTCAAAGTGCTTTGCAGAATAATAAAGCAGAAAAATTAAAGACAGAATTTAGAAAGTGCAAAAGTATGGCAGCAATTCAAGTACACTGCAAAATATTAAAAATACATAAAAATTAATGGATTTAAACGAAAATTAGCAGTGGCAATTCAAAATGTGTTGTACAAAAGTTTCATTATTGCAGAACAGGCAGTTCAGAACATAAAAGTTTCAAGTTAACTTGAAAGGAGAGTTTTGGCTTGTCTCATATCATCTAGGAGCTTATTCCAAATCTGTGCTGCATGATAATAAAATTCTGCTTCACCGTATTTTGGCTGTTCTATAGGCAGGAGAACAGTCTGGAACATCATGACATACAACATATTCCAAAATATGACAAAATGGAGGTGCATGCAAGCCGAAGCTCACCGACAAAACTACAGGCTCAAACAGCACCAGTGTTCAACACAGTTAAGGACTTGATGACAGCGTTCCAAGAAGGGCTGAAGCTAATCTGAGGCCAAAGCCTTACTCTTTATTAGATATTGACTAGATATGGACTGTGAGGGATTTCCGTTATTTTGCACACCCCTGCTTGAGTTATGGTTTTGCAGTATCACCTGCAGGGTGCTGCACCACAGATCTACAATTTTTTTTTTCTTTGTTAAATTGTTTTGTGCAAAATAATGTCTTACAACAACCATAAAAATGCATGTAACACTTGTTCTTACTCTGGCTCTCTTTGGCCTCAGTACTTCTGTGGTACTGTCTCTTATCTTGGAGACTCAGTTGAGGTTCTCAGCCATCACTGAAAACAGATAAAAAAGCAGAAAACACTGATGCAGAAATATGAGAGCATCTGCTAATCGGTACCCTGATGAATGTCCATGTACTGCTGAAACATGTTGTTTTTCTGTTTTTAATGGTTCAGTCACAAACTAGCCATATAGTTTTGTATATATATTTTTTACTTATCTGCTAATCAGTATCCATTAGGTGGTCAGTGGTCACAGAACCTGTCCAAGGTGACTTTGACGAAGCAAAAATAAACCTCTTTACAAGAAAAAGTAAAGCAACTTCATGGTTTAACAAGGCAGCTTATAAAACCGGGTGCTCCAGTGGCTATCATCTGCATAACTTTTCCTTCCATTACTGTATCTCTTGAGATAAGCGCACCAGTTTCTTGTCATACTAGTTAAGGGAAACAGCGGTATTGTTCGCCATATTATTCACAGCAGCCTCCCAATTTCTAGGACATTCCATCCTTCTGCTAAACTGATAAGCAGCCCGCTAGTTAAGGCTTCCTCTTGATAGAAAGGCCTGTCTTCCAGCATTAGGACTAACGCATGTATAAGCAAGATTCATAGAGCTTCACTAAATAGAAGCTGCAATGAATCTTGCTTATACACGTGTTCCTCTCTCTCTCTCGCTCTCTCTCTCTCTCCCCCTCCCTCTCTCTCTCGCTTGCTCGCTAGCTCGCTCTCTCTGTTTTTCCTTTTCTGTGAGGTTCATGCCACGGTCATGATCGTGGCAATGCTCAATCTGCAGCAAAGCGGCAAAAGCACTAAGTGCTGCAGAAGAGCAACCACTTGCTTCCTACAATGGAGGAAAGACGCCGCTCTGGGACAGGCAGTTTAGTGACTAGCAGAGCATGAAATATTCACAAAGAAAAGATATGAGGGGTGGAAGAGGAAACTCTGCCACAGGGTGTGTGCTGCGAATGCACTGTATTGCGATGCCTGGATGCCTCAAGGTGAAGAGGTTCTTGAGCTGATGATATAGAAACGAACACATCTACTAGCAATATGCGCTGTGTTGGCAAAATATTGGCATCTCGACTGCATGGTGCTGTAACTGCTTTAAACTGTAATGATTTTAGTCCATTCGTCTCCCAAGGGCAAAGACCAGTACTTATAAATAATGAAAATAATAATTATGAGTTACCTGCATTTGTAGGTGTGTTATCTTTCATTTAAATGTTCAGTTAAAAGGTGGAGTTGCACAACGATGCATTAAAACAATGTTTATTCTAAGAAGACTTTAGCACTCAGGCCTTCATCAGTGTCCACCTCTGTTTTGTATTGGGGGTTTGTGGGTTAAAGGAGAAGTCATTCAGTATAAACAAATCATCAGTTCATCAGTTCTGAATCAGTTCGACTCAGGACGCGATCACAGTTACAGTTTTACCTTCTTTGGTCCAGTAAGAGAAGTAAAGTTCCCTTTGTTTCACTTGTGTGTTTGATTCTTAATGTTCACTCTGTCCAATTACAAGAGAGCCAGGGCTTATGAACAAAAGCCACATGGACTCTGGTGAGAGACTTCAGCAGCAGGGAAAGTGAAAAAAAAAAATCCTGATTTGAGCTCCTGTAACTGTAGCAAAGCATGGCGGACTTCTTTGCAATCTTTTGGTGACTTTAGTTCTTAATGCTGATGTCAGGATTTTGGGTACAATTGGTATTAACAGAAACAAAAACCCACGCCCCAAAATTTAATGGTATTGCAGTGTTGATTAGATAAATACATGCATCAAATAACACCGCAGCTGAACAATGTCATGATTAAGATAAAAGTGAAATTGACATACCTATCTTGAGGATGACTAAACCCAAACATAAATTTATCCAATAGCAACACAGAACCTCCTGAACTCTTTACACTCTCACCTTTGCAGCTGATCTTTCTGCTATACCTATTTCATATAGGAATATTGAGCTGAAATGTCATTTTACTCTCGGCTGATGGGGACAAGGGTATGCCCACGCCGTTGAGATGGGAATGGTGTGTTCGGTGGAAGAGATGGCGGACGGATCAATACGGTAGAACCTGAGAGGACGAGGACGAGGGAGGAGAAGGAGCTATGCATCCACTGACCTTTACTCCATTTGAGACCTCATCTCTTAAGGTATCTGGAGGCTGTCATGGCATGTCCACTAGATTCGGCCCCAGAGAGCTCCAGGCAGCCTAATAGCCGCCTCATCACGAACCCCAGCAGTGGAGAGCCAGACTCTTTTCTGTCAGCGACGGAGAGCGACCGCGCTACACAGCGTCATCTTGCTCCCATCATCTAAACACCAGCATCTTTACTGGGAGCGCGTACTGCACCGCTTTTGTTATACATCTTGTCTGTGCCGGCCAAACATTTACCGTGCAATTTATTTGCAGACGACGAGCGCCTTCATGTTGCTGTAAACACGCAGAGAATGATTTAACCTCAGCTCCAGTGTTCAAGACCAGATTCATGTGTCCATTCGTCTTCACCATGTTACAGTTGCTTACTTATACGGATGTGTGTTCCTGCACCGGCGAGGCCTTGTCTGCCTTCTGTGGTGGTGCGGCTGATTCCTTCCAGACAGTGTTTACTGCCGAATCCCTTTGCAATGCCTCTCCGATTGTCTCTAAAACCCTCCTCCTCTGCAAATGTATACCTGGGAGCTTTTGAAGGGAGATAATACAGTTTACCTCGCTGTGAGCTTGAACGCCCAGCTTTTGAGTCGTGGAGGCGTATGTTTTGACACGGGAACAGCTGTGGTTATTAAGTTGTCTCATTTGAGGTGATGTACAGATGTAGCCGCTGTACGTTCGTCTCCTCGCCGCGCGCTCAGCTTCCCCAAGAGGAACTGTTTGGATAAATCATGTTCTCCTCGCTCTTTAGACATTATAAGGAATGATCTGGTGACAAGTTGGTCGACAGATGTCCGAGTTATGTTCCTAAACACAAATTCTAAATTCAAGAAGGAACTCCCTGCAGTATCAAACACATTTATAACCCAGCATAGATATGCAGGGGGAATGTGCATGCGGTTTCTTTTACATTGTCCACTCTCAATGCTAACTCCACTGTAGGTAATACAATCCTTTTTATCAGCATTCAGTGACACACTAACACTCATCGCAAAGCTCTTTAAAGAGTGCATTAGAGGACCATTCTGTTTAGTTTACATGTCCCTTACATATATCTGCGCTGATTGCAGAGCGGCCCGTCGAGGCAACAGAGCAGAAGAAAGATAATTTTGCCCGTGTTTGCATGGCTTATCAGTCAAAGAGATATGGCAGCCAGGCTTTTAACTTGAGCTAAGAGGAGGGATAACATAACTCCCATTTTAGCTGATCTGCCCCACGTCAGCTGCCGGCTGATTTTAGAAGTTTATTGATTACTTTTTGAAGCAATAAAATGGCTTCGACCCGTATAGCGTGGAGCTTTTATCTTCTCAAAAACGAGGTGTTTGATCCACAAACTGACAAATCTGACTGCTGCCAGGTCCAGATTAAAGTCAAAAGATGAGCAAGCATTCTCTGGAAAAATCCTACCAGAGAAAATAAGATCAGCTAACTCGTTACTCTCCTTTAAATCACACTTTTAAATTTTTAGTTTTACCATTTGAAGTTTCAAGCTGCTCATTTTGTTATTTTATCTATTGTCTTGTGTTTCCAAGTAGCTCCATTTTGAAAAATGCTACTCAAATGAAATTCATTATTATATGTGCCTTTCTATGACTATACAGCTTAGTAAAACAGTGCCTACGTGACCATTACCCCTGTGTGTGTGTGTGTGTGTGTGTGTGTGTGTGTGTGTGTACGCACATGGCAGAGGCAGATGTATCTGAAGCGAGCTGAAGCTTTATTTCCCCAGGCTCTCTCTGCTCCACTCAACACAGTGAGCTAATCAATACTGATGCCTGGGCTCCTCCAGCTTTGGAAAAACAGCGAGGGGATTCAGGCACTAGGTGTCTCTGTCCTTGAAAATGAATAATTACATTCCCATCTCTCATGTGGCCGTGCTCAGCAAACATGACTAATGCAAATACATTTTTTTGTGCTATCAGTGATACAAACCTCAGGCAACATTTTACATTTTGGGGGGGAATTTAGCTGATTCTC
Organism: Neoniphon sammara; assembly: GCA_900302535.1. Taxonomy (NCBI): domain Eukaryota; kingdom Metazoa; phylum Chordata; class Actinopteri; order Holocentriformes; family Holocentridae; genus Neoniphon; species Neoniphon sammara. The sequence continues at coordinate 9,493 of OMKZ01007293.1, read as the reverse complement.
TAATTCGGAGTTACTCAGAGTAAGTGGAGCAGGAGACGGTGAGCCTGAATTCCTGGGTAAGAAAGCAAGAGCGAGGAGAGCAAGAGTCAGAGAAAAAATATGAAACAACACACTCCTCTGACCTTGAATGATGCTCAGCTTGACAGAGGAGTTCAGGGTGAAAGAAACATCCGATGAGAAAAGATAGAAGATTTTTTTCGTCAAGATAAGAGCATTTTAGGGGAAGAATCTATAAGAAGGAGGGGGATGTGAGTTCCCTTATTATCCTGCGGTGAAAGATTTGGGAGTGGCTGCTTCCCGACTGGAGCAGGAAGGTCAGTGTAACGCTGTGGAGGTGGGAGGGAAGAGAGTCGCGGCTGCGTGGAGCGACGACCGGGTCGTTTCTGGGAAGGCAGAGCTGGAGGCCAGATAATGACAGGGAGCAGACGATGGGATTCACACAGAGATTGAGCTGCTGTTACCAGGAGTGACTTCCCAAATGTGGTAAACACACAGGCGGCCCAAAGTGCTGCTGCGACCCGGGCAGGAATACAGGCTAACAGGCTTGTCATTATATGTCAAGAGAGGACTGATATCAGGGCTCCCGCTTTGTGCCAACTGTGAGATTTCCTGATCTTTCCATGATTAAAATGTTGAATTTCCATGAGGTACAATATGCCCCCCCCCGATAGAAATTTTAAACACAAAATGAACACAGTGGAAAATAAATTACATTTGGTTACTGTTTTTTTTCTTTCCTTCTTTCTTTCGTTCGTTTATTAAATTGAGGCTGACAGAATTCCATGGTATTCCATGACTTACATGAAAAATTGCTTTTCCTGTCCAGAATAGATTTCATGTTTCCAGATTTTCCATGACCCCTGGGAACACTGAGCATAGTGCTTATTCCTGAAATAGTAATTCACTTAAATCTAGTCAAATCAAATCATTTAAATCTAACTTACACAACAAAAACAGACACACAATCTAAACTATTCAACATAGTTTATTCAGAGGGTTTCGTGGACTTGACAGATAGAGACAAAACTGGAGTACAGTTTGAAAGTTTTTTTTTCCCCCTCCTCTCCATCAGTAGAAATGTTCAACAACAGTTATAAATACAACACCTGTCACAGCACTGAAATTCAGAGACAACGATGTTTGTCCCGCTGTGGGTCCAGCTAAAACACTGGTGGCGAAGTCGTGCGATCTGCAGAAAGTGGTGTTTCAACCAAGGGGCACAACACTGCTTCAGCACTGAGAAGAAAATGAGCAGCAGACAGATTACAAAAAAAAAAAAAAAATGCTTGCACTTCATTTTACAGTCCAGTCCCACAGGGGCATTGCTCTATATGGGGAGAATAAATAAAGATGTTTGGAAATTTAACAGTGAGTTAAAGAACTGGTTTCTTGCTGGTAATCAATATCTTGACGAAAATCATGTAAAATCCATGCCAAAAAAAGAAAAAAAGTCTGTTAAAAGAAGGACAGCACAGAATTTTAGGTTAAAAATTAAACAAGACTTGACTGAAGGCTGCATCAAGCTAATACATTTTGGCATAATTAGAGCATCTGTTGCCACTCTTAAGTTTATTTATTTTTTTTACTTATTTTGCCTAGAGGTTCATAAGATGATGCACTTGGCATGGGATCATTTAGACGAAGCTTTCTTTGTCCAATCAAGAGGGGCTCATACATATAAATTAATTCTATTTTAAGGTTATAAATACAAAATAAAAAATATGGACTGTATAATTAAGAGCAAGCATGAGAACTACTGACGCAACGTGGGGAAAGACAGGGTGAAAGACAAAACTCGAGGAAGAATGTGTCTTTTCTCGCTTCCTACTTGTGTTGACAGATTCGAGTAGCAGTAATGAGGCACGATTATATCACACGGTAATTGTGGATTGAGTAATAGTTTGTCACCAGGAATGGTTGAGAAGCTATTATTACTGTGTAGTCAATATCTTTCTCAGCCGTCCTACCAGACCTGAGTAACTGCTGAAATTCTTTCAAAGGCTCATCTTATAATCTCTGACTCATCTGACAGACAGGAACCCTCTGAGCTGTCCAAAAAGTGCTATTCCTGCAGACTGGCCCTCCACACAGGCTCAAACTAATTCTCAAAACACTGTAATTGAAAGCACTTCAAGTATAAGTTAACACAGGTCTGCACTTTGCATTGAACAGTTGCAAATAGCAAGACAAAACAGCGGAGTCTGTAACTACAGCATTGGGGCAAAGTGACACATCTTCATATGGTTGAATGGCTAAAATTTAAGCACTTAAAGTAAAAGGATACTTATACCAAAATCGTCTCAGCAGGTGCACTGGAGAAAAAAACACACAGGTCATGAAGAGAAATCCCGCACGCTGACTCAACTTGCAGCTCGAACTCTGCTGGAACATATAAAGTTTCGATCTAGTAAGGATCCTCCTCCGGTGATTTTAGAAGACCTGATCTTCTTAAATGATCCTTACCAGATCGAAATGTTGTCTGTTCAAACAAAGATATAGCTGCAAGTTGAGACCGTGTGTGGGATTTCTCTTTATTACCGGTGTCAAATTCATCAAATTTCTAAGCCTCCAATCCAGACATACTATGCAAGTATCCAGAATATGGTAAAGTAACTGAACCAAATGATTGCAAGTAAACAAGAGAATGAGTTATCCAACCAGCCAGAGCAGATTTCTCATTAAGATATTTTGGATTAAAGTGGAATTGCTTGAGAGCACAGCTGAAAGTAAGATATCCAAACTCCTGCTCTTTTTATGGGTTGTGGACCTCTAAAAGTCAGTGTGCAGGGGCTTTGGGAAAATATAAAAACGGGCAGTATTTTCAGCATAATGTAAATTTTGGCACCCTTAAAAGCAAGGACCATTTCCAAAAAAGTGCTGTCATTTTTTTTAATCAAGCCGAGGTCCAACACGGATAAAAGCTCCTCTCTAATGAAACATGACAAATGGACGTGATGAGTGCAGAGCCAAATTATATGAAAGTGTGTCACCCTCCACATAGTTTTTGAGCTCGCTGTGCATGTTATCAACATCCGTTTGTGGTTCCTTCCCAAGCAGTTGCTGGTTGTGATTATTGAGACTTGGACCGCTGTTTGCACCACACATGCTGAGATTTACATTCTTTTATTCGTCCCTCTGTCTCAACAAAGGAACTCTCCAGTGGGAAAGTTCAAAGGTCACTTTGTAGTGACGCCCCCCGATATCAGATCTGTACAGACAAATAAAATATTTTTTTCACACACGCCATTTATCTTTTATAAAATAAATCTTATTTCCAAGTGTACAATAATAAAATGATGCACTTTGCAGAAAAAAAGTAACAGGAAACTCCATATATACACATAGTATATTATACTATTTTGGCAAACAAGAACGTGAACAAGTTCATTATTGTAAACAGCTCCTTTCTCTCATTCATTCACTCTTCTTTTCCTTTTTTCTTTCCTTTTTTGCACCTCCTCCTCCTTCCAATCGCTCCCTCTTTCCTATTACATTCAGAACTCCAGTTTCCCATTGAAAAGAAACCCCTTTGGAAAATTGTGCTTTAAGAAATCCTTTGACTGTTTCAAGGGCTTTTTTTTTTTTTTTTTTTTTTGTCTCCTAGGGTTACTCTCCAGTCTACTAAGTATAAGTGCAATGTCTCATAACAGTGGGTCAATGCCGCAAGGTCCCGTGGCTGCTAGTTCACTTGGCTCTCCCAGCTCACCCAGAAAATGAAAGTCAGGGTCGGAAGAACAAATGGAGGGCAACAGTCCGCTGCACTGGGACTGTGGATGAAGAGAGTTTTATGCTACAGAGAGGTATGGGGACAATTTATGTGTGGCACCATGAAGAAGCATTGAATTATCAGTTATGTAAAGATTGTTGTACAGGGGTTCAATTTTGTGGCTGGGCAAAATCAAATGTGTAATTAAGGTATATATGATTTAAAGAAAAACTATTTTCTATTCTTTTTCAGATTTCTGTACAGTTCCCAAACTTTTCAAGACCAGGAAATAACAACAACCATTCCCTCCACGTTCCCAGACTTAAACCTGTGTCGAGATCCTGTATTTCTTATTTACATCATCCTCGTATCCAACTGGGACGTGAGGTTGGCTTGGCTGTGTGCGCAGTGGCATTTAAAATAATGATTCTAAGGCAGGATTGTGGGAAAGGTTATAATTGTGCTTGGGATACAGGAATGTACACTAGGGTGCAGGGATGGGGCAGGTCATCATGTGGCCTTGGCTGCCAGAACAGCACCAAAGCAGGAATGTGGGTCCTCAGTCCTCGTCGGTGAGCTCTTCCTCCCCGGTGGCCTTCTCGGGGATGGCCTCCAGGCTGCGGCGGTTCTTGGACTCGGTGGAGCCGGAGGAGCTGCCCGCTGGGCCGCCGATACACAGGTTAGAGGTGAGGGCGGCGTAGTGGATCTGCTTGAGGTTCTCTTGCACCTCACTCCTGGCGTGCTTCAGCAGGTCCGCCTGGCCCTGAGGGGTAAAGGAACATCAAAGTGCGATGATCAGTCATAAATCAATTATTTAGCGATACTGCACACTTCATGCATATGTAATGCGACAGTGTACTTCACAAGGAAACACAATAAAATAAAAATTAGTGAACACAATGAAAACAATGACCAAAGTGAATAAACTGATGCAATAGTACAGAACTTTTACATATAAATGTTTGTTAGGTTCAATCTAATGCTAAAGGAGTTCACACAATGATGATTAAGCCTATAACCTGCTGATAAAACTCCCTGCATTTTGCTTTATTTTTGGCATCGCAAAGCTGCTGTCTGTGCCGACATTCACACACTGGTGCACATTTGACCTTTAGTGACGCGCTTTCTGACAACTCCGCTTCACACTATCCACTGGAGTTGCATAATTGAAATTATTGCATGACTAATTATCTCTTCTGATGAGTCCATGACTCACTCAAATAAGTATTTTTCCTCCCGTTTTTCTGTGCAAAGAAATCCTGAAAAGTATTTTTGAAGCAGCATTTGAGAGATAAATCAAAAACAGAACTCAAAAGTTCTGTCTTGCAGGTTTAGTAAAGGTTTAGAAAGGTTGAGTAAAATGAAAAATATTAATACATGCAGGGGAAAAAATGGCTCCACTATTTGCATTTGCTACTTATCTGCCTCCCAGTCTTGATTTTGGCTCCAGGAATCACCAAAGATGTGACTCATATGATCTGAGTAATCAGTCAGGAGCGTATTTAGCCAATAAAAAATTTCAGAGCAGGTGTGATATGCTCCGTATTACTGGTCCTTATTAACATTCTGGCAGCGGGATTCTGTAATTATGCTAATAATTTCTTGGACTGATCAGAAAGCCACGCATTACAGTAATCTAACCTACTTGTGACAAATACACGATGAGAGTCTCAGCTCTGTGGTGTGAGGAGGTAAGAGCGATGAGAGCGGCACTGCGTAGGAGAAATGGATGTGAGAGAAAAAAATCTGAAATTCTAGTGAGGGAGCTTTTTATACTGAGTTCTGTTGAATTCAAGAGATTTCATTTCATTTATTTATTTATTAAATTATCGTTATCTTCCTGGATCCAAAGGAGCATCGCCATTTATACAACTTCATTCGATAACTTGGTGTACTTGGCCACCAAAAATCTTCTCTATTTGAATAATAAGCCAGCTAGCAATAAACCCCCTGCTGTATGAGGAGCTGGGCAGCAGACTTCCACAGCCCCAGATCAGCCATAGAGAGAAAATGCAGTGCGTAATGAATTATGCAGCAGTGCCACACACTTGCCTGGCTTAGCTCAACTCAACTGCCTGGGGACAGAGTATAAATTATAGCTGAGCTACTCATGAGGTAATCTTAATTAACACACATAAATACCACAAATAAATATGCAGAAGGTCATTCATCAATAATTACCCCTTGTGCTGGCAGTGGAGGTTGAAATGAAAGGCATGGTAAATACATTAGGTGAAGAGCGGCTTAGACTAGGTAGGCTAGTGTTTCCCCAAAGCGCTGGAGCTAGCCAAAATTGAAAAATCACTTCACTCTGTTGTTCCGCCTCCTGCATACCAACAGCCAATCCGTTCTATTATCCTGTTTGTTGGTGTTTAGTTTGACCTTTTGAAGATGTTTTCTTCATTCATCCTGAATAACCATATGACTGAAGACACTATAAGTAAAGTACAGGGTTCCAACACTATGTCAAATGTAAAACCCCCTGACTTTTCCATGACTTTCCATGACTAAAATACTGAATTTCCATGACCTATATAAAAGGTATCGTGTCACTTTTTGAACAAAATTTTAAAATCACTTCAGAGGTCTTATTAAAGGTCATCACTCTGTTTTATTCTGAGGGGGAAGTGAACATATTTGGCGATTAACTAGTTACTAATTTTTTTAAATTAATGTGGACAAAATTCCATGATATTCCACGACTTGTTCCAAGAATTTATAAAATCCCCTGACTTTCCCTGTCTGGAATAGACTTCAAAATTCCTTCCAGAAATTCCATGACCGGTGGGAACCCTGAACGTGATTACAGTGACTTGGCGGGACTCAGGTTTGATTCCTGCAGCAGCCGCTGCGTTCACACCTGCCTCTGAAAAAAGACACCAGCCCCAAGACCGACTCCAGGGGCACTGACCTTCACTCCGACTGCTCTGGTCAAATGTGTACACCTGTGTGTGTGTGTGTGTGTGTGTGTGTGTGTGTGTGTGTGTCAGAGAGTGTGCTGCTAGGCGTGTGTGACTGTGGCGACAGACAGATTAAGCTGATCTGCTTCATTTCTCCTTTTGCAGATAGAGTGCATTGATTCATTCTTTTAAGAGAACGTATTCGC